>PISX010020121.1:0-36638 GCA_004024625.1 Mellivora capensis
AAAAAAATTTTTTGAGAGGATGTGAGGAAATGCTAACGCAACCAAATATTAGGTACTGGAGTTCACTTATAAAATAATTATGTAACAATCGGCAAGAAAACACAAAAAAACAATGAAAAGAGGGATGTAAACCCTATCCTATAAAAGTGACAGAATTTTAGTGTTTATAATAGAGTTTGGCACTAAAGAATAGATAGTAAAAAATAAATAAATGGACAAATTAGAGAGAACAGAAGCCACAACAAATCTACTTGAGAATTTAACAGGTAATAAGTACGGGTAACATTCAGATTGAGGAAAAATCAGGAGAGAAAAATTCATTCATGAACTCCCCATTTGGAAACCAAAAAGCAAAAGCTCAATCCTAACTCACTGCTCAATCACTCTTTATAACCATGCTCTTGGAAGTTATGATGCAAACCTAGAAGTCATAATGTAAGAATTTACATTTTATTCATGGAAACTGCTAGCTGCCTACCCTATTTCCAAATTCTTCTACTTTATTTTTTTATTTTAAAACTAAAATTGTATATTTTTAAGCTGTACAACATGATTTAATATATTTACATACATAAAGAACTACAGTCAAGTTAATTAACATATCATAAAAAGCTTCTGCAGAGCAAAGAAAACAACAAAATAAAAAGAAAACCTAACAGAATAAGAGTATTTGCAAGCAATATATCTGATATGGGGTTAATAATCCAAATATGTAAGGAACACATACAACTCAAAAGCCAAAAAAAGGACACCGATTAAAAAAGAAAATGAAGAGACATTTTTCCAAAGATACAGAAATGGCCAAGAGGTGTATGAAAAGGTGCTCAATATCACTAATCATCAGGGAAATGCAAATCAAAGCCACAATGAGGTACTACCACCTCATATCTGTTAGGATGGCAATTATTAAAAAAATTAAAAATAACAAGTGTTGGTGAGGATGTGGGGAAAAGGGAACTTTCAGGGACGCCTGGGTGGCTCAGTTGGTTAAGCAGCTGCCTTCGGCTCAGGTCATGATCCCAGCGTCCTGGGATCGAGTCCCACATCGGGCTCCTTGCTCGGCAGGGAGCCTGCTTCTCCCTCTGCCTCTGCCTGTGCTCGCTCTCTCTCTCTCCCTCTCTCTCTGACAAATAAATAAATTAAAAAAAAAAAAGAAAAAAGGGAACTTTCATATACTATTTGTGGTAATGTAAATCAGTTTAGCCATTATGGAAAACAGCATGAAGTTTCCTCAAAAAAAACCCAAAAAATAGAACTACCACAAGATCCAGCCACTCCTTTCTTGGGTATACACTCAAAGGAAATGAAATCAGTATCTCACAGAGTTATCTGTGCTCCCATGTTCATTGCAGCATTATTCACAATAGCCAAGATATGAAAACAACCTAAGTGTCCCTCAATGGAAGAAAGGCTAAAAAAACTGTGATATACACACAATGGAACATCATTTAGCCTTAAAAACAAATTCATTTGCAAAAACTTTATTCTGTTTGATGCTGCAAGGACATTTCTCAGTCCCCCTAACAAACAGAGGCAGCTGAATGCACACCTGGCAATTAAGATATAAACAGAATGGACTGTGTAGGGCTTCCAGAAAAGCTTCTAAAAGGGGAAAGATCCAAAGTGTCAAACCCCTATATTCCATATCCCTGCTTGGAACTTGAAGATAATGACTAAAGCTTCAACAACCACTGAGGCGGAGAAACTAAGTATGGCTGAAAAGACCAGAAGGTATCTTCAGATTTAAAAAGAAAATACATCTCTATTCTGTTTAAACCACTGTTTGGATTTGTTTTAAAAGATTTTATTTATTTGACAGAGAAAAGAAAGAATAAGTGGGGGGGGGGGGGTGGCAGGCAGAGGGAGAAGCAGACTCCCTGCTGAGCAGGGAGCCCTGATACCATGTGTGGCTTGATCCCAGGGTCCCCTGATCATGACCTGAGAGGAAGGCAGATGATTAACCAACTGATCCACCTGGGTCCCCCTACTGTTTGGAATTCTATTATTTGTGTCTGAAACTAAAACTAAGTCATAATAGAGTTATTATGAAAAGTCAATTAAGTCAATTAACATAAACATGTTTTAAATATTTATGACCGGTAACTGCATAATTAAAAATTTCTAACAAACCAGTTAGATGAAAAACCCAATGTAAAATTTAGAAGGGGCCCAATCTCATTATAATTGAATGTACAGGAAAAAATAAAGAAAAAAATAAAATGATTTTCACTTATTAGACTGGCAAAATTTAAAAAGTTTGATGATAATCAGAGTTGATTAGGCAATAACTCTTTAAAATGCATATTTTTTTCCTATCATAAAAAACTTCCTTTTATCTTACTTCCCTCTCAATCTACCCACCCCATTTGATTTTTCCTTCACTGCAAAATTTAACAAACAGTATTTCAAAGCCCCCTTCCCTAATGTAGTACCATCTACATATTCTTGCTAAAAATTGGTTTTGTTCTCCCTTAACTCTACTCAGACCGTTTTTCTCTAAAATCTCAAATTCAATGCCTTCCTTTCAGTCCTGATTTTCCCATACCTCTCTGTGGCATTTCATTTGGCACTACTGACAATCCCCTCCTTAAATACTCTACTCTTTTGGCTCTGAAACTATATACTATTGGGTCTCCTATCTCATATTTTCTTTCAGTTGTATTCACCTATTAAGAGGTAGTGTTTTTCAGATTTCTATCCTTGATCATGATACCTTATACACTCTCTCCTTAGGCAATCTCATCCACTCCAGTGTATCTAACTACTGACTTAATATTAAGTATGATGATTTATTAACTATAATCACATCTATTATCTCTGCCCCAACCATCTCAAATTTCACACTTAAATTTTTGATATGTTAACATTTTTACATAATGTTCTTTAATTCACTATGTTCTCAACCTATTATCTATTTCAAATCCATCTTCCTACTCACCAAAGTCAACTGTTTTTTCTGTAGCCTCCCTCCTGGCATGCCCCCTCCCCTCTATGATATCAACAGGAAAAAGATAAATTAAAAAATTCTTAATTTGGGGGCACCTGGGTGGCTCAGTGGGTTAAAGCCTGTGCCTTCGGCTTGGGTCATGATCCCAGGGTCCTGGGATCGAGCCCCACATCAGGCTCTCTGCTAGGCAGGGAGCCTGCTTCCCTTCCTCTCTCTCTGCCTACTTGGGATCTCTCTCTGTCAAATAAACAAATAAAATCTTTAAAAAAGAATTCTTAATTTTAATGGCTAATAACTTAAGGGGGAAATATGAAAAACATTCCCTTTAAAAATAAGAAAAAGGGATCTCATGATCACTACTTCTATTTGACACCCTGAGGTCTTAGCCACTGCAAAAAAACATAAAAACAAAAACAAACTTTTTTTTAATGTATAAAGTTTTGAAAGAACAAAACTATCATTCACAAATGTATGGATGTACACTTCAAGTCCCCAAATCAGTAAAATAATTGGCTCACCAATTTATTATCAACATACAAATGTTATTCGTATTTTTAACTACTAGCAACACCTGGAAATGTAATTTTAACTAACGAACACCACTTACAACATCTTAAGATATCTAGGAAGAAAAATCAAACAAGACCTAAAACTTATATAAAAATGTAAAACTTTATTAAACAAAATTAACTTAAAAATATGCCTTGTTTGTGGGCATATTCAGTATCATAAAGATATCCATTTTCCCTAATCTGATTTATAGTTTCAATGCAATTCCGATTAAAATCCCAGTAAGTTTTTTTAGTGGAATTTGATTTTAAAACATACAGAAGAGCAAAGACCAACAACAGTCAAGGTATTCCTGAAGGATAAGCTGACTTCCCAAAAGTAACACACTATAAAGCTACAGTAATTAAGACACATGATAAGAGCAAAAAACAAAAACAAAAAAGCCCTGTTCAGTGGGATGGAATAGAGAATCTAGAAGCAAAAATCACAGTATCTACCTGTAATTTTGCTGTAAGTCAGAGGGAGCAATACACATCACCATGGAAAGGAGGAAACATTCAATGAAGGAGCTAGGACAACTGAAAATTTATATGGAAAACAATGAAAATGGATTCCTCACACCACACACAAAAATCAATTCCAGATGAATTAAATGCTTAAACATAAAATGCAAACTATTAAACTTCCAGGAAAAAAGAGAAATAGAAAAGGATTTTTCTCTCCCCGGAGAAGAGGTAAGAAAAAACATCCTGAAGAAACAAAAAGCATGAACAAAAAAGATGAATATATTCTACTAAAATTAAAAAGCTGTACTCATCAAAAGGAAAAGATAAGCCTCAAACTGGGAGAAGACACATGCAATACACAGACCCAAAGAATGAACATATAGAATACACAAGGAATTCCTACAAATATTAAAAGACAAGCCACCCAATAGAAAAATGGTGAAATACTTCACAGAACAGGAAACACATATGGCCAATAAATATGAAAAGGTATTTGAACACATTACTAATCAGAAATATAAATTAACACCTCATTGAGATAATACTTTATATCTACTAGATTGGTAAAAAATTAAGAAGAATGATAATACCAAGTTTTGAAGATGTGGATTATGGAAAATCTCATGCTTGGCTAACAGGAGAGATTATTCAATCTCTTTGGAAAATAATTTGAACTATCTTCAGGCTGAACAGTTCATACCCTATTTTCCAGCAATTCCAATCTTAATATAAGTATATACACCTTAAATTCCTGCTTATATACACCAGAAGTATATAAGAATATACGTAACAGCAGCTGACACAGTTGATCACCTTCTAGTTTTTGAACCATTTTTTTTCCATTAACTTCTACGACCTCACTCCCGTTTTTTCTCCTGTTGCACTGTTTCTTCTCACTCTCCTTTGCTAGGTTTTCTTATTCTCATTTGCCCTCTAAAAATCAGAATGACATGTCTTTCAGCATCTTCTATCTTCATTTGTCTCCCTAGATGATCTCATCTAGTCCCATGGCTTTAGCACTCATGAGCTCCAAACTCCACCTTGAATACCAGTGTCTTATATCCAAACATCCTGTTCAACATTTCCACTTGGATGTCTTGGGAGTGTAGAAGTCATTCAGGCTGTTCAAAAATATTCCTGTTCTCCTTGTTCAAAAATATTCCTGTTCTCCTTCCTATACCGAACTTTCTCACCTCCTCTGAAATTAGGCATGGTCATTTGACCAAGTGTGGTCGATGAAATCTAAGCTAAACGAAACAATTTTCAAGTAACACTAGTGTCCACTGTAATCTCAAAGTTAATATGGCCAAATGATATCCACCTGCATTTCTCTGAATACTCACTCCCCCATCTGAGCAAATGGGATCATTATTTATCTTGTTGTTCAGGCCAAATCTGAGTCATTCTTAATTCTTCCCTGTCTTTCCTGCAACTCCAGACAATTTATTAGTAAGTTCTGCTTTACCTTTGAAGTAAATATCAAATCCAACAACTTCTCATCATCTCCACTGCAAATATGCTAGTCTCAGCCACACTATTTTCACTAACATAGTGGAAAGCTGTGATAATCTACAAACTAGTTCCCTAAATTTCCAGTGTCCTTACCATAGCCCTAAGGCCCTATACCACCTGCTCCTGCCTACTCTGACCTCAATCTTACATTTTCCAGATACTCTAACCACATGGGCCTTCTCCAATTACATGAACATGCCATGTTCAAGACTTTATATTTGCCATTCCCCTTTGCCTGGCCCATCTTTTCAAACTGTTCAGATCTCTGCTCAAACATCTCTTCAGAGAAGCTTTCCTCATCAGTCTACCTAAAATGCCCACAAACCCCATTTATGTTATGTGCTAGTTTATCAATTTATTGCTCCAAATTCATTCCTCATTGTCTGCTTTGCAAATATAGAAGTGGGTCCCTTAAATATCTTTTTCTAGATGGCATGGTGATAAGCTTTGCCAACAGAAGACACTAAAGAGATACTACAAAAGAAGGGGGTTCTCCTTCCTATTTCCCGGTTCTTTAACAATGGCAGGTTCCTACAGTGCAAGCAGTACAGAAGGTCAGCACCACAAGGCCAACATTCTCTCTCTCTCTCTCTGGAGGTTTCAAATCAGAGTATATCTGGAAAGACAGGACCCCATGAACAGCTGTTAAGGGTGCTTTAGAACAAGGGCTGATACATACCTTTTCTTAAGGCATCAGATAGTAAATATTTTGGGTCTGTAGATCATAACGTCATAATACTGCCATTGTAGCAGCAAAGCAGTTATAAACAATATGTAAATAGATTGTGCATGGTTATGTTCCAATTAAACTTTATTTACAAAACAAATGACTGGCCCATGGACCATGGTTTGCCAAGGTATATCTTGGGAAGGTATATCTTGGGGGCACCTGGGTGGCTCAGTGGGTTGAAGCCTCTGCCTTCAGCTCAGGTCATGTTCCCAGGGTCCCGGGATGGAGCCCTGCATCAGGCTCTCTGCTCAGCGGGGAGCCTGCTTCCCCCTCTCTGTCTCTGCCTGCCTCTCTGCCTACTTGTGATCTCTCTCTCTGTCAAATAAATAAGTAAAATCTTAAAAGAATTTAAAAAAAAAAGGTATATCTTGAAGGATGAACTTCCATTAAGTTCCACCAGTTGAATTATATCAAAATGAAATGATGAGTGCCCCTTGCTTGTATCTGCATGTGCTTTCCCTCTCATACAACCCTCATTTGCCCATATTCTGTGTCTCTGCTTATGGTATTCCTTCAGTCTCCACTCTAAAATTAGAAGATAACCTGAGTGCAAAAATTCCACCTTTCTGCCATTTAAACCTGTGAGGCTCAAACAATACAATACAGAACTCTCCCAACACACTCTGCAAGGGGCAGAAAGCCATTACTGAGTGAGGCAGGAGAGATGGGTAGCTTCTTTTTAGGTTTTACCCAAAAAGGTTGGCAAGCTTCCAAATAATAACAATTGTTACTGCTTGAACTGGTAGTCAATTAAAAACATCCAAAATATTCTTACTAATCATCTTTCAGTCCCATTACTTTAAAAAATTCTTCAGAATATTAATTTGTAACTTTTTAAAAAACAATCCATAACTTATAAATGTTCACCAACCATTCCTTCTGAGTCTCTCATTCTCTCTTATGTATACAAATAAAAAATATTCATCAATCTTTCAACTTTTCTGTAGACTCATTTAAGGTGGATTTTATTCCTATTCTGCCACATCGTGGTTTTATTTTTACTTGAGAATAGTGTAATAATTAAATGGCTGCTGGGAAGTTCAAAATGATAACCAAATATCAAGTTCTGGATGCTCAAATTCATCCAAAATAGCTAGAAAGCACTAGTCCAATACTGGTTTTGCTCCATTTCCTTCCTAGTTCCTGATTTGTCTTGCTGATTTGAGAGGGATGGAGAACTAACACGTCAAAGGGCATAAAAAGGTGGACCAGATAGGTATGACGTCTTTTTTTTTTTAAGTAGGCTCCAGGCCCATCATGGAGCCCAATGTGCAGTTTGAACTCACAACCTTAAGATGAAGACCTGAACTGAGATCAAGAGTTGGATACTTAACCAACTGAGCCACCCAAGCACCAAGAGTATGAGGTCTTTAGTGGAAATTATTTCTTGGTCTTCTCAAACAATCTGAAGAACAGAGACAAAGGTAATAACACTAAAAAACAATGACTTCCAGTTCCTTCCTGCCTTTGTAACTACTTCACTTCAAAATACACTATCAAATTTCAGTAACAGTAAAGGCTGTTCCTCACTATCAATGGCAAGAGCTTCCAACTTCCACAACCTCTTGTCCCTGAATATCAAGTTTCTGCAGTTGCTTCCAAATTAAACTGGTGCCTTCTGTTTAGGACCTGGTTACACTTAAAACAGCTTTAGGTTGTCCAACAGCACTATCTCTGTCCGATTCTGGCAACAGACAGCCTACCAGACCCAAAATATATAGAAGTTTGAAGTTATAGTAAATGTAAAAACAAAAAAGAAAGAAAAAGAAACTTTTTAGGGGAAAATACGGGAAAAATTAAAATATGTACAAATGTTTTAAAGACACTCTGGATCTAAAGGCATTTCTGTTGTTTTAATCAATAACATATTTAGTATAATTTTGATTGCCTGGTATATTACATTTTTATAATTCATCATGAGAATGGGGGTATTTCACTTTTCATTTTTGTCATACTACAAGTTTCAAGGAAAACTAGTTATATAAGTAAGTCTTCAGGAATACTAAGCCAAGCTTTTCAAACTGCAGTTGGTTTTTCTCCCCCCTCACCTTACACTCCTGCTAGAGGAGTAAATTATTTTTCACAAGAAAAAAAAAATTGTATATAAGATTGCCTGGTTTCCAAAACATCTGCTGCTTCTAAAAGGTCTTAATATGATTTTCACTCAGATAGTATAAATGCTAAATTACCTCAACAGAAATTCAGCAAAACATGTTTGAAGGAAACCAGAAACAACCATAAATAGCAACTTCTAAAAGATGAGATGACTTATTTTGTTTTTTTCCATTTAACACCATTGTTTATTTAGTTTTACCTTTCATTTCATTGTTAACACTGCTTTTGGAAAAATCTGTGGGAAAGTAAGAGAGACAGACTTCCTAAGCAACCAAGCTAAACCCTAGACAACATTAATCCAGAACTGTTCACTGACTTGCAAAAGGATAACATTTTGATATAACACTAAATATTGTACCAACCTGCATTAAGTGAAGTGCTGTTGATGGAAAACTAATCTGGGAGGTCAGAAATCTATGTTAGGTCTCACCTCCAATAACCGCTAGCTTTGTAATTATGGATAAGAAATCTAATCTAAGCCTCAAATCCTCATCTATACAATGATGAGACTAAAGTAGATTACCCCTAAGAGTCTCTTCAGCATAATTCTATTTTTATCATTCTCACCATTTTCATTACACAGTCTAAGGATTTCATTGATACATCAAACATGTATTAAATACTTATTGTGTCCTCGGCACAAACACAGTCTCTGCCCTCACTGAATTTATACTTCAACTGTCCCATTATATATTAGAAAATGAATGAAACATAAGCTTAGACTTAATAATGGGATAAATAAGAGTTATTTTTAAATGGCCATACACGCCAAAAAGGTATGATAAAATCAGCTTGGGTGGAGGAGAGACTCAGTCCAGTCTCTAATATGAATACAAGGCTGAGTAACAGCAGACTGTGCTGATCCATCCCTGTCAACTTTTAATCCTTCTGACCGATGAAAAGCATGACACATCTGTTTATTTTTAAGTGTATGCTGACGGCCAGCTTTATTATTTTCACCTTTCTTTGAACGACTGTACAGGATTCATCGAATGCTTAATACACACCATCCAGCTGATGATACTGACCTTCAAGAAAATTAAGTCCTAGAAGGGGTATAAAAAAAATGAACAAATGACAGTAATATGAGAAAGAATACAGTGTTACAGTGGTCAAAAAGTTCATGTACTCAATACAGTGCTCCCTCTTAAGATAAAAGTAAGTAAAACTGAGAGCTTCTACAATAGGAAGGGAATGGAAAAGGGAGAAAGACAGAAGGCATTTACTCAGCATTTAACAGGTGCCAGGCACTGTGAGGGTAGTTTTCACTTACTATTCTCCAGCCCTCTTAACAAGAAAATATCCCAAACAGGTGATCACCTAAAATAAGAAAAATCCACCCCACTTTACAAAATTATTCCAAAAGCCTGAGAGTGCATTTGAACGCAAATGCATTGTTTATGTAATAATCATTCTGCTTAGAATTTTAGTATTTGGAACTTGTAGAGTCTTGGATCACCCAGGCAACCTATTCATCTTAAGGACGATGAAACTTAGGCCAGACAAGATAAGGAGCTTGACTAAGGTCATCCCTGTTTAGTGGCAGAGTTGCGATCAAACCAACAGTCAAGGCATCATATACCACTCTCCCAGCAACTGTTCACTGAAATTTAGTGATTCATTTTAGCTTCCAAATTACTGAACGCCTATGTATAAGAGCACTTTTATTAAAATAATCATAAAAATCCGTTTCTACAAACGGCTAAAAATTTGCAAAAAATGATGTACCATTCTCTACCTAAAATCTCGAAACCTATTGATAACCAGTAGCTTGCGTTTGCTGCGTTTGAACATTTTCCTATATCCCTGACTGCTCTCAAAAAGATTCAGCTGCAAAGCGGAGAGAATTTTTTAGTGAGAACCAGGTCGCTGAGGTAGATTTCTCAAACAAACCCCCGCGCCCAGGGTTCTCCGTGTCCTCAGCGATTCGTAGCCCGCGAGCCCGGAGGGAGGACGGAGAATGAGTGTGCAATAACGTGGCTCCCGCGCCCTCGGCTCGCTGGCCGCCTTCGTGCGGGGCCGGTTCCGAACGCGGACGGGGCCGGACCGTTACGGGGCCTCCCGGGCCGCTGCGCCCGGCGCGGGCTGCCCCTCCCCCACCGCGGCCTGAGCCAGCCGCGCTGGCCCGGACCCCCGCGGCTCCCCGCGCGAACAATACAAGGGTCCCTAGCGAGACTGAACGCCGGGGCCCGCGATACCCCGCCACCCCGCCTCTCGCAGAAGGCATCGAGTCTCAGGCCGCGACAGACAACCCCACAGGAGGGAGAGAGGAGGCGGTTAGTCAGGGGGTTCGGAGGCCGCCGTGCCCTCACCCGTACCTGGCTCCAGGTGATGAACTCGTTGGTGTGGGTTTCCTCCACAAGCGTCCACAGCTTGCTGAGGAAAGCCGGCACGTTCGAACTCTGCTTCATTGTTAACGAGACGCGGGGATTCCAAATTCTACACCCGAACACGGCGGCAGCAGTAGCGGCGGCGGTAGTGGCGACGGCGGCGGCGGCAGCTGCAGCTCCGGGAGAACGCCCACAACGCAGGCGCAGCAGCTCTCGGGCCCCGCCCCCCAAGCCTCGCCAGGCGCGCAGCGAGGCGGGGTGGACCGGCGGCGGCACATGACGGACAAGTCTCGGCGTTTGGCCCGCGCGCACTGGTCTCGCGCTGGTCCCGTTTCCGACCAATCCCAGATGCGAATCGCCCAACAAAGAAAAGCGATAGGAAGCTGCCGACAAGAGGGGGTGGGAACAAAGGGGGCGCTGCCTTCTCATTTGTCTTTTATACAGGAGCCGTCACTGTAGCGGACCTTGGGCTTAGTGGACTGGGTTTGGTTGCTTCACGTGTAAACGGGTTTGGGTTTCCGAGTTGTGGCTGAGAGGCTACAGAAAGTCCTCAGGGGTATTTTAGACATCAGTTTGGCGGGCAAGTGTGGATTGCACCAGTCAGGAGGAAGTATAATAATTCACATGGGGGTTAGGGAGAGGGGAGGGAAGCAGCTTTCAAACGGGACGTGCTAGGCCTCAACTTGAAACTCTTAAAAATAGTAAACCTTGCCCTTAAATTTTCATTAGGAGAAAATGGTTACATTAAAATACGTTTATCAAAAAGAGGAATTTAAATATTAACTCACTCTTAAGTATGTACTACAGTGAACCAGGAACAGTAATAGGCACGTAACACGCTGTTTTTTATTCAACAGACACTGAATAACAACTATAAGCCTGGCATAAAAAGTTTCACTTGCACTCTTGTAATAAAATAATTATTCCTGCACATACTTAACAAGTATATTCTTGTTTCCCAGAGATTGTCTGATATAGTGGGGACGGGAGTGGACAAGGAGTCAGTATATCTGAGTTTAAACCCAGCTTCAAGGGTACTTAAGTGAATATTAAATTACACTGGTTCTGTGTAATTTAGAGTAATCCCTTATTCTGTCAGTGTCAGACTTAGCTATCTCCTCATTGGAAATATCTCCTCATTGGAAATCCCTCTTTGTACCCATGTAAGATAATATTAATGGGTGTGGCAATGTGAAATATCGTACAAAATTAAACTTTATTTTTTGCAAAAGTCAGCATGTGAATACAAGAATTTACAAAGAAGTTAGAGATAACATACTAATTCACCACAGGATTGGTTTATTTCCTGGGTGCATGTAAAATAATACATTAAAAAATACAGGCAATTTCCAGTGAGCAAATGTTTATTGAATAGTGACTTCGTTTTCAGCCCTCATCTGCTTGCTGAAGCAAAATCAGGTATATGGCAGGATATATCCAATATATCTGGATTAAATAACTAATATTTGTGAGCGCTTATATATGCCCAGGGCTTTATTATCTCTACTAATTCTCACAACAACCCAATAAAGCTGATTTTGTCATCCCATTTTTACAGTGAAGATTCTGAGGCCCAAAAGTGAATTGATTTACCTGTATTGCAGCAAGTAAATCAGAGAGGGAATTTACCCCCAGGGTTTATTAAGCTCAAAACCCTGTGCTCTGGGGCGCCTGGGTGGCTCAGTGTGTTGAGGGCTCTGCCTTTGGCTCAGGTCATGATCTCAGGGTCCTGGGATCAAGCACTCTGGGATCAGGCTCTCTGCTCATCGAGGAGCCTGCTTCCTCCTCTCTCTTTGCCTGTCTCTCCGCCTACTTGTGATCTCTGTCTGTCAAATAAATAAAATCTTAAAAAATTAAAAAAAAAAACCTGTGCTCTTTTCATTACATGATGATGGCACCACCTCAGTGCTTAAGATGTTCATATTCTAACTTGAGAAACAAGATAAACACAATGATCAGCAATTATTAATTTTTTAGAAAAAGCTAAGTTGACGACATTAAAAATACTAGGAAAGTTTAGGAAGGGTTAAGTAAATTAAGGTAGTAGGGGAAGACATCATGGAAGATAGTGACCTTAAGTTGGGTCTTAAAGTACAGTTGCATTGGGATAGCTGAAAGGAAGACAACAATGAGCAAAAATGGGAGGCTAGTGAGCATGATCTGTCTATGGTGAGTGACAGTTCAGAGTAAGATTGATAGTATCTGAGGGGAAAATAAGGCCTACTTTCATGGAATTGTACTATTTGCATCTGAAAAAAAACTGTGTATAGATACAAACAGAAACTGCTTCTTGGGCATTGGAACTGTGTAGCTGTAGGCTTGTGGGTTTGTAGGGCCCTGTACTTCAAATGTTTGGTTTAATGCTCTTCTGTCACTGTCCTGAAATTCTTCATTTTTCAACAAGGCACCGTGCATTTAAATTCTGCGTTGAGCACTACAACTTCTGTAGCTGCTCTGCTTTTAATATATTGCATCTTACAGACCAATCGTTCTCAAACTTAAATATGCATCCAAGTCACTTGGAGGGAGGATACTTTATTTACAACAAATAACAAGTATCATATAAATAATATTTATCCACTCATGAGACCAGCTAACGGGATAAGTTATTAACCAGAAACCTGGTGATGTGACCAGGAAATAGATGGTGTATCTAAAATCACATGGCTTTTGAATTGAAAACACGTTTTGGTTTTTCTTTAAGATTTTATTTATTTGAGAGAGAGCACGCACAAGCAGAAGAGAGGAGGAGAGGGAGAAGCAGACTCCCCACTGAGCAGGGAGCCTGATGCAGTACTTGATCCCAGGACCTTGGGATTATGACCCGAGCTAAAGGCAGATGCTTAACTGACTGAGCCACCCAGCAGCCCAGAACTGAAACCATGTTCTTCCGTACTCTGGAACATATCGTTTTTTGGTGGGTTTTTTTTTTTCCTTTATACCAGTGTGCCTCAAACTTTAGCCTATGTCAGAGGTGCCTGGAGGGCGTCTGGAAAAACAGATTGCTGCTTTTCCTCCCACTCCACTCAGTAGGTCTGGGGTTCAGGCTAAGAATATATATTTCTCACAAATACCCAGGTGATACAGATACTGCTGACCCTGAGAGCCACTATTCTAGAAAGAAAAATTAGTAAACTGACCTTCCTTTACAAACGTGTACAGATTTGTTATTCACCCTTCACCTTTTAACAAAATCCAGATGTTCCAGAAATAATTTAAGCTACTGTGTTTTCTTTTTCATGAACTTAATTTTTAATATTTATTGTAATTAAAACTTAAAGTACTAACTAGAGAGATTTTGAGGGGAAGAGAAAATTATTATTGACCCATTTGTGCTTATATTGTGCTCAGTTATAAAACTGAGAAGGGAGGAAAACCAAATCAAGCTAATTCACAATTATTTTCTGCTTACAAATCCCATTAATATAGGGAGAAACAGATTTGACCCAGTGTCCACAATTTTGAAATTTTTACAATATTAGAGGATAATAATGTCACTTTCTTAAAGTGAATTGCCTCCTATTGACTCAAAATTTTAAAAGTTAGAATATTCCCATGGTTCATTTCCAGCCTGGGTGTAAGATTTAGAGGACATAACTCAATAATAAAAAAAAAAGATTAAAAAAAAGAAAATATGAGTGACCTAGGCTTTTACTTAGGAAATGGAAAAGCGATATTGTGGAACACTTTGACGCTTCAAAGCCTCTGATTCAGATTGTACAAATTCTATCTGATCAATTATGCAAAACTAGTTGGAACCAGCAGTACAAGCAGAACACTAGCTTTTAAAGATTATTGTCAAGAATAGCCTGATTGAAACCAAAGGTGAACTGCATAGAGGTTTTCATCTATATCCTATCTGGACAAAGTGTTGGGTTTCTTCAGTTTTGGAATGACCCAGGGTCCTTAGACAAATCACTGGACACCTCCAAGTCCTAGATGCTTATACATAAAATGTGAGTGAAAATACCTGTTATACACAGAGTGGTTTTGAGGATCAGATAAATTACTTCTTCCTTCAGCCCGCCTCACAATCTTGAGATATTTTTCTGAAGCACAAATCTGAAAAGGTCACTTCCTGACTTAAAACCAGTCAGTAGCTTCCCATAAATTTCAAAATAAATTCATACCCTTAAGATGGCATAAAGGACATTTTGTGCTCCGATGCCACCTATCATTGGCTACACTCTTCACCTTACTCCTACTCTTAGCCACACCTAACTGCTTGATACCCTATTGGTCATGTTCTTTCACACTTCTACATATCTCCACAAGCTGTTGTCTCAGTGTGGAGAACCCTTCTTCTACCCCATTATACCTCACATTTCTCCTTAACCTTCAAGGTCAAGTACAATTCCATACAGAAGTCATCTCTTTTCATGAAACTTCCCTGGAGACCTTTATTATAGTACTTATATACTTACATGTATTTTTCACAGACTATGTCCCATTTATATTTATTTTCATCTGCAATGGCTATCAGTGTCTTGTAAATGTTCAACTCTCAATAAATATTTTTTTAATTAATCAATGAATACCTGGACAGATAACTATTAAGACCATTTAGTCTTCAGTAGTTCCCTAATTTGAGATTAGTTGCCATCTTTTATGCTTCCATAGTACATGGAACTTCACCCTCAAGGTTACACCCCACAGCTGTTGCTCATTTACTTCTGAGCAGCCCTCATTGGTCTGGAAAACTGTGCTTACAAATGTTCACTGTTGTATCCTTAGCCGCAAACATAGTGCTAATAATATAAGAACTGCTCAGGGGCACCTGGGTGGCTCAGTGGGTTAAAGCCTCTGCCTTCGGCTCAGGTCATGATCCCAGGGTCCTGGGATCAAGCCCCGCATCGGGCTCTCTGCTCTGCAGGGAGACTGCTTCCCCCTCTCTCTCTGTCTGCCTCTCTGCCTACTTGTAATCTCCGTCTGTCAAATAAATAAAATCTTTTAAAAATATATATATATAAGAACTGCTCAATAAATATTCGTTGAGTGAATAATTCTGATTTTTGAAACCCTTTGGATAGAATGTACTCTACTTAATAGTAAGGAAACTCCTTGTAACTTATTAGGTCTCAGCCTGTATAACTTTTTAGTTGTAAGAGAAGAAAATGAAGAGAAGGAAAATCTAAGGATAGCTCAACTGAGAGACATGCGATTGAGGAGCTATTTAGCGGAGCAAATATCAGAATCCTGAAAATGCCAGTCATTAATAGAATGTTAGAGTCCCAGGCATGCAGTCATTTGTCTTTGAAACAACCAACACTTTGGTAACAGTGGCAAAATGCTTAAAGACCATATAGTCACCTTTTAAATAAGTGGCGAATGAAAAAAATTGTGAAAGTTAATTTCTTAAAGTTTTTAATTAGATCAAAGAAGAAACTTCTTTTTTCGAAGGCTACAACTTGAGTGTAGAGACCCTGGCTGAATAAGCCTTTTAAGTAGAACATGCATTAGTGCCACTTGTACTGGACTACGGGTAGGACTGCTCTACATGACACTTCCACTGTATTGCCATATTTGCTAAAATCTGACCCATCACCCAATAAAGGTGATAAGTCCAGGATTGCACAGGACTTTCCACTTTAGTACTCAAAGTCCTATACCTCAGGTACTCCCTCAGCCCCAGGGAAACCAGGATGTTTGGTCACGCTAACTCTAGCTGCTTCCAGTTATTGACGTTGGACAGGAAGCCGGGACTCATCAAGCTAAGCCAAATAACTCATATAGCAGCCAGTGCAGATGAGAGATCTAAAATTTAAATGCAGTTCTTACTTAGCCTTTCTGGAAGCAGGGTGGAGGTACTCTTTCACAGGTATCCCAACAGCTAGGTGATGAATAGAAGAACTCCATGTATTCTGCAAATCAGTATCCCAATGGAGGCCCAGACCCACGAAGAGGAGCATTGACATGGAAGAAAACTTAAGGCCAGAAAACTTAAAAAGACTAGAAGCAATAGAAAAGTGTAGTAGATTAGCAACATGGTCTGTGATAGAAGAAGCCTTCCATTATTTCTAAGAATAGCATCATGCTAGGGCTCCAGTTTCCATTCCCCTGGGACAGGTCTTGTTCCCAGTAGAAGTAGTGGCTAAGATAGGTGTTTGGACTTCATCTTTCTAGACAACGGGGTTTCAATGATCATTGCATTCAAATCATTTGATGGTGGAGATCTGAGCCCCTTCAACCATTAAATGAGCTGGGTTACATGGCTTGAGTACAGAAATCTACTCATACCTTGAAAACAAGATTAAATTGGAGAAATTGGCTTCAGTAAGGAGGTAATCACTGTCATGTATGTGTGTCATGATCTGAGAGGTGTGTAGGGGGAGGTGGCAATGACCGGAACACATCTAACCTCTTTAAAGTTTAGCCCACTACTATGAGCAGCATCCAGGGACCAGCTGGAAAGGGAGAAGTCCTTTCTAGTGTTTTGTGCTCACTGTGTGGTTAGAATAGATAGAACTGAATGACTTCTGACCTTCCAGAGAAAAATCTGGCCTTGTTTGAATCAAGGACTTGCAAGAACACATCAAAGAACTGTTAATTAATGGCAGGACTCTTATTTATAAAGATCTTATGAGGATTACTACATTTGCTATAATTTACTTTAAAATACTGGTCTATAGTGTGACAATTAATTGTAATCTAACCCTGGGGTAGTTAGTTAACATTCGAAATACCATAATTAGGAATGCATACTCCAAGGGAGGTTAGTTAGCACTTGAAAGACCAATCAAAGTCCTACTCCCTAAAGGCTTTGTCTTAATTTTATTTTATTTTTCTCATCAACACCACACATTTTGTTAATTAGGCTAGTGGATGTGGACATGATTTTTCCTTGGTGAACTGAATTCAGGATATGTGTATTGGCTAGGCTTTCTCTACTGTTGACTAACCTAGGCTTCAGGATATCTTGAGCCAGAGCCTATGCCCTTCTGTAGGTACCCTAATCTTTGATTCTCATAGGTCCTGTCCTGTATTCAGAAGGCTTTTCCGGTCAGTCCCAGAGACTTGAGTAGCCTGGGTCAAGGTAAAAATGGAGGCCCACACACATATATTAGAACACTTAAAGATCACATATCAAGTTAACAAAACTGTTAAATAAAATATGTTCTTTCTTTCTACCTTGATAAATGTCTTCATAATAATAAATTTGAAAGATATGTATAAAGCTATAGTTTTATAACACACTAAGTTGGTAAATATCCAAAAAGACCAAATTTAATTATCATTGTCTGGCATTCTGTTGGCTAGGAAGTGGTGTCTTAGATGACCAATGAAATAAATACATATGTAATTAATAAATTATCATCTATTTATTCTATAAAATTGTGTTTTCTTGCCTTTATTTCAGCAAAATCATTAGTTAGGTTGCTATCAAGACTTTCACATAATCAGTGTTCTATTGACAGTAATGATCAAAGTATTAAAAGTGTAATCATTTTCAGTGAACAATTATATTTAAAATTCAAATTTGAATACATTTCATAAAATATTATTTAAAATAAGTTGGAAAAAGTGACAAATTAAAGTTACATCAATATGTTTAAGTTATAAATTATTAAGAATTATGTAATAACATTTAAAATTAAATATAAATTAAAATTAATACATTTTAAATTTTAAATGGTTCCACCTTTTGGCTATTGTAACACTCCAGTGAACATTGCAGCTCATACATAATTTTATGCATTTTGCTTTTCTTGCTTGACAAGGCATGCTGGAAATTCTTTCAAGTCAACTGACATAGCTATAATTTACTTCTTTTAATGACTCCATGATATTCCATGGTGTGTGTGAAGCACAATATATTCAGCCATTTTGCTACTTACTGATGGGCATCCTCTTTGTTTCAAGGCCTTCATTTATTTATTTATTTCACTCTGAAAGATGCTGCCAAAAAAAAAAAATCCTTAGACGTATCTTTAAATACTCATGCTTTTATTTTCCAGATTAGTGAAATCAGATTTTCTTGTAGAATTTGCATGGTAAACTTACACTTTCTATTATTGTACTGGTATATAAAAAGAAAGTCCTGCTGATTAAAAATCCCTGTGTTTGAGCTAACAGAATGCTATTGTGTATGGATCCAGCACTATGATGCTTCCTAGCAACCAGAAATATCAACATATTGCTTCTATGGCAATAGAAAATGTTTAAGCTTGATAGAGAAGGATCTAATATTTGGTGCTACCGGGAGTTTTGACTATAGGTGGAAATTAAAGGAGTACCTTTATTCTTTGCTGTTTTCACAATAAATTGATGCAAAGCCAGAAAACTATACATTTTATTACACATGACTTTGCAGGCACTGGTGGCTGAAGATATGCTGCTTCTGGGCCAGTTTAGTTCTAATTTACTTTGCAGTGGATTAAACTCATCATTGTCAGCAATGACAGCAAAAAAAGACTACTGTAGTCTTTGTCAGCTATAAGGAAAGGGTAAAGGAAAGGAACTAGTTTTATAAGATATTTACTGAAACGGAGACTTAGAGAGGTTTGATCACATTTTCATACATTCACAATAGGTACGATACATATTCAGCTGTTTGATCTGGAACTTTGTTTACTTTAAAGCTATGTTCTTCCTCAATTTTCTTGGGATTTACCCTTAGAGGACCCTAAAGGAATTCCAATCAAACGCAGTACCCCAAGTCTCCTAGCTCATGTGCCTGGAGTAAGTGCTTGGCTTTCCCTGTCAATAATGATGATCTTCCCTTCTGACTCTCTGTACTCTTCTGGACCATATGACTGGGATTCAGTCATAGTTTCCTGATTTGCACTCCAATTCCGATGCTAGATCTAGGGCTCTGCCTGGAATGCCCACCCTCTAGGTTGGGCTGCTCCTCTCTTAGTCCTCAGTCAAAGTAAGACTCTACGATACTAAGTAAAGAAAGTGCAATCAAGTTCTGCATTTCTCATGATGACTGCTTTGATACTTTTTAAAAACATAAATATCTGCAATAAACAAAACAAGCAGAAACAAAAACACGTTTGGTTCTCCTGCTTTGCCTAGTGTTTAGTTACATCATTGGATGCTCTGGTCCCGAGTCTTGCTTCAACCAGATAGCTCCTTTAGATCTTGATGCTAGGTGTTATGGTTTGGATTGTGTCCTCCCTCCTTCTCCCATCTCAGGCCACACAATTTATATGTTGAAATCTTAACTCCCAGTACTTCAGAATGTCACCATTTGGAGACTGGGCCCTGGAAGAGGTAATTTATGAAGTCACATGGATGGTCCCTAATCCAGTATGACGGGTGTCCTTATAACAAGGGATTAGAACACAGATAACACACAGACAGAGGAGCAAGCATTTGAGGATGCAGTGAGTGAGAAGGTGGCCAGGTGCAACTCAAGGCGAGAGGTCTCAGAAGAAACCAAACCCCAAAACCTCGCTTTTATACTTCTAGCCTCCAGAACTATGAGAAAATAAATTTCTGTTGTTTAAGATACTTAGTCTGTGACATCTTCTTATGGCAGCCTTAGCAAACTAATATCTAGGTGAGCATTGCAGCAGCCCAACTATTCCTTGACTTTCCTTTTCTGGGCATCTATGCAGGAAGTAGGGAAGCAACTCACCACACTCATTGAATACTGTGATAGGATCTGCTGGCCAGCCCCTCCCATCTGGGCCGAAGCCAGGTTCCCTCTCCTACTCTGATTTTACCTATTCCCTCCTCCTCCCTTGCACACTGGCATTGTTGGAAGTCCTGCAACTGAGACTGCTAATGTGCTCTCTGCCTGAGGTTCGTGACCTTCAGGTGCACCGAAAACTCAGGTCATTCAAAAAATCCAGCCATTCTGCTTATTAAAGCAACGCTAATCCAAATATTTACTGACCTAGTTGATTTATGACTGGATACAATGATAAATATATTTTAAAGGCTATTAATATTTTTATTTTAATATCAAAACTTTATGATGATATAAGAAGGCATTATTCTAAGCCTAGGTGAAAAGATAATTATTTCTCTCTGTTAGAATTATAGTTTAGTCCATGATATTTATTATGAACTAGAAAAGGTTTAAGGAATATACAATTTTTAATATCTAAGAAGAAAAAAATTAACCATCAGTTAATTTTAATCAGTGTTTTAAAAGTAGTCAAATCATTTTCCCCCTTTGCTAGCCTACTTTAAGTTTTCATATGGCTTTATGCTATTTATTTTTAACTTCAAATATACATCAATATACTCTGCATCAATATACATCAATATACTCTGCTCAAAATTCTGCAAAGTCTTTCTATTTCCCTTTAAGCAAAAGCCAACAAGTTCAGGGCACCCGGGTGGCTTAATTGGTTAAGCATCTGACACTTGATTTGGGTTTAGGTCATGACCTTAGGGACCTGGGATCCAGCAGGGAGCCTGCTTATTTCCCTCTCCTCTGCCCTTCCCCCTGCTCTCTCTCTCTCTCTTTCTCTCAAATAAATAAACAAATATTAAAAAAAAAAAAGCCAACAAGTTCATCTCTTCCTACCCTCATTTCTTCCCAGATGTACTGGACTCCTTAACTCTTCAAACACATCACGAGCACATTGCCTTAGGGTCTTTGTACAAACAGCTTCTTTGCCTGGAATGCATATTCCTCAGTATCTCAGAGCTAACTCCCTGCTCTCAAGTGTTTGCTCAACTGCCATGTTTTCTATGAGGACCATTCTGACAAACCTCTTAAAAATTGCAATGATTTCTTACCACCACCCTTTCATGCATCCCTAATCCCTTTTACTAGGGCAAGGATCTTTTTTCCCTATCTTCCTTTATTTGCAAGGGCAAGGATCTTTGTTTTCTCACTGATGTATCTCAAGATCCTAGAGGAATGCCTGGCACATTATAGATACTCAATAAATATTTTTTGAAAAATGAATAAATGAATGCATGAGAAGAGCAAATTTTCCATAACACTCTATCAACTAAGTTAATAACCAGAGCTGGCTAAAGGACTTGACCCAAAGGCAAACTGTATTTAATAATGCATTAATCTTACTCCAAGTTATTAAAGAAATGGCTTACTCATGGGGTCAAGAAAAAATATAAGCTGATCCTTAAAAACATGAAATAAAAATTAGAGTACCTTTTGATATTATGAATTTTGCTCCCTTGATAAGTATGTGTCCATACCATCTGTAAGATGAAAGTATTTGTCTCAATCGTTGAATAATTTCAATATTAATATGTTTTGAGATTTTGCAATAAACTTGTATGATTCAAACCTTTTAAATCAATTAAATTTCGGGGCGCCTGGGTGGTTCAGTCAGTTAAGTGTCCGCCTTCGGCTCAGGTCAGCATCCCGGAATCCTGGGATTGAGTCCTGCATCGGGCTCCCTGCTTGGTGAGCCTGCTTCTCGCTCTCCCTCTGGCTGCTGCTCCCCTGCTGTACTCTCTCTCTCTCTGTCAAATAAATAAAATCTTAAAAAAAATTTAAAAAGAAATCAATTAAATTTCAACATGTGATAGTTCTTGTTAGCTTTCCTTAGATAACTCTAGAAATACGCATTTTGATTTTTTATTCTCACTTATTTGTATCTCCATAATGTTTTGCCTATTAATAACTGTTTTGCTGAGAAATAACCTTTTTTTTTCTCCAATTATCTTAGTAGAGCATATATAGTTCAATCTTGAACAATGTGGGGGTTGGGGCACTGACCCCCCCACCCACCGTGCAGTCAAAAATCTATGTATAACTTTTGACTCCATAGAAGCTTAACTACTACTAGGCTACTGTTGACTGAAAGCCTTACCAGTAATGGAAACAGTCGATTAATACGTATTTTGTATGTTATATGTATTATATACTGTATTCTTGCAATAAAGTAAGCTAGAGAAAAGAAAACATTATTGAGAAAATCAAAGGGAGAGAAAATATATGTACGGCACTATACTGTATTGAAAAAATTTGCTTGTAAGTGAGGCTGTGTAGTTCAAATCCGCGTTAATACTTAGAGTTTTTAGACACAGATTTGGACTCTAGCTCTGTCGTTATTATTGACAGTGTGACCCTGGGTTTCTTTGAGCCTCATTTACAAGATCTCATAAGGTTGTTGTGAGAATTTAGTTAACTAATGAATTCATTGTGGATAAAGTGCTATGTAATAGTAAATGTCCAAGAATTGTCCCCTGATACTGTCAAATAACCCCAAAGAGTAAAATACTGTTGTTTTTTTTCTGAGCAGTTTTTAGATATCACCCAAACATATTTATAATTTTCAATTTTCACTAACAAATGAGCAGTCTTATATTTCATACTAGTTACTTATTAACTTGTAAAATATGGAATGCATTGATTAGTTTAGCTAATGTTTCTTTGAGTCTTATTAGGTGTCCTCAATCATATTAGTTCCACAAATCAAGCAGGTATACAATGCTTTGTGGTACCTGCCAAAGGAACTTATGATCACACAAAATGAAAATACACAAAGTTATTACAGAGTAATTAAATATTAACTAGGTAACACGAACAAGGAGAACAATGAAAAAAAAGATCAGAGAGGTTTGGAGAGATTAGAAAAAGCTTCATGGAAGGAGTGTACAGCATTTGAGTTGCCCTCAATTAACCCTTAATATAACAAAAATACCAACAAGAGGAAACATTTTTACAGTGCTTAATATGTTCCAGGAACAGTTGTAAGTACTTTACATATATTAACTCATTTAATTGTCGCCAAACCCTGATGAATTAAGTGCTCTTTTTACCTATTTTACAATAGAAAAAAAAGATTAAAAAGGATAAGAATTGGTAATTGCAATATTCAGTCCTTCCCATTGAGATTACGAAGGTGGGAGAGGTTTACCAAAAGGCAGAGCCTGTTGTGAATATTGCAGAAGGATCACCTTTATTGTCTGACAGATAACGAACAAAATTCCCAGCCATTCTTCCACAATCATTCCCTTTCACCTCATATTATTGTTTGCTATACTCACTGATACTCTTCCATTCCCCAAGACTCCTCATAGAGATTGCCTCCTTATAAAGAGTTTTCATGTTAATCCTATATCCCCAGAGAAAAATATATTATTCTGATGGTACTGATATTATACTGCTTTTATGTTTATTTGTGCTGTTACTATGTTATGGACAACAGAAGATAGGAATTCTGTTTTGTTCATTTTTATCTTCCTTAATCATTCCTTCTTGCTACCCCCCGCCCCCAACCCTGGTGCCTAGTGTCTTATACAGTGTAAGCATCTATCAAGCATTTATAAAATAACTAATTGAGTGAATAAAGTCACAGATATTGTTATCCCCGTGACACAGAAGTGGAAAAGAGATAGCTTTGTAATAAATGTGAAAAAAGAGAAAATTTCTTGAGATGATGGCTAAGATTACAGACGAAGGGAATTTTATTGATGGAAAAAAGACCAGATGAAGGAGAAAAAATATTAGAAATGAAAGAGCAACAAAAACAGAAGTATAAAATCTGATAGAACAAGAGGTAAAAAAACAAAATGTGATTGGAACAAGAAATAAAGTAAAACTAGGCAAGAATAATTGGAGACATTTGAGGAGAAGGAGTTGTGGAAATGAAAGAAAAACGAGTAAGTAAAATTCAAAGGAAAGGAAATATATGAAGAAAATAAGTGAGAAAAACATGAGACAATAGAAAAGAGCTAGTGAAAAGGAATTTAAACATGCTTTATTTGTGGGAGTAAGTCTGTAACAGGGCCACCCTAAAAGCTCTTCTTTGGAGAAGTCAAGGGATTTGTTTTGGTTTACCTCCCAACCCCAGGTGGAAAATCTTCAGGTAAGGAGCCTTGGATCTTTGCACTAATTGGTGGTACTTATAGCAGGAATTATAGAGGTGCTGAAATATTTGAAAATGATGCTTCCAGAGTATTTAAAAAATAAATTGACAATTAGACGTTTCCCACGTTATATTTGTCCCAGAAATAATATTTGGCAATAGTGGGGACCATTAAGGACAGTTGGCCTTTTTTAAAATACCACTTCCAAGAACGAAGAAACCTCCCAGTTATTTCCGTGTTTATGCTTTGCACATTCTCATGGTGCCGAGTTTTGCATATATATGCACGCTCCTGAGAAGTTCAAGCAGGGTTAGGCTGTGGCGAAATGCTACTTTTTGACGTTAACCTTCCGGCCTGCCCCTTCGGCTCCCTCTGCTGTTCACGCTACGTTACTGCTGCGACCTGTAGATGCGTGCACTATGCTGAGCTAAAAACAAAACCACAAAAAGAGACCTCCCTTAAAAAACAAACAAACAAACAAAAAATCCCAAAAACCTACTAAAGAAATTTGAATCTCATCTTAAGAAGCCCCCAAATGGTGTTTAATATGATTAATTTCCCAAGTTCCACTCTCCCAGCGCTAGAATTGCTTATTCTTAACAAAACTACATCAGAGAAAATACTTGAGTTGTATTCCTGAGGATCAGATTTTTTTCCCTCCTCGGTTAACATAAGTTTTCCTTTCTTTTTCTTTACTTGTTTTTTTAATCCTTTCTTTTCTTTTTTCTTTCCTTTCTTTTTTTTTTTAATAAAAACGAAGTATAGTTAACATTATATAAGTTTTCTTTAAATTAATGATAAGAAATGAATGCCCAATAAATGATTTTATTGGCAGGTATGATTTTTTTCAAAAAATGTCTAGATGATGTTTAAGACATGATTTCTCTGAGTTATTTCAATGATTCATTAGGACAATAGGATTTTGGAATACTCTTATAGTATGGCTCATATTTATTTAAATGTTTTTAAAAAGTTATTTTCTTATATTTAAAACGTATGGTCATTTCTGAGATCTTAGGAAATCATTTCAGCATTATACTTATAATATTGAGTAAATTGCGTTTATGACATGTATTACAATAATGACTATGTTACAGAAATCAACAAATTTTAATTTCTGAAATATCTATTTTCATGGTCACTGAGCCACTAAAAATTAAATACCTCCAACAGGGATAAGCAAGCACTGTAGGGCCGCTAGCATTCTAAAGCTGAGGCCGGGCAACTAGAATAAAGGGAGAGAAGAGAATAAAAGAGAAAAAGAGGTGGGGGAGGGGTGGGAATGAAAGAAAGGGAAGAAGAAAAAGAAAAGAACAATCACATACCCTAGCAAAGAGGAGTAGAGCACCCACTCTTGCCCAAAAAATCACAGAAGGATGAGAATTAATCCTTTAATTCTATTTGACCTTACCTAGGTTTTTACTAGTTTATAGCAAAGCTTAAAAATTCATCGTGTAAGTTTAAATTTGGCATCTCTGAGCTTTGGAAGTAACCTTATTTAATGGTAAAACATGATTTTTAAAGTTATTTGAACAAGTGACTTTTGTTATCAAAGCAGTAAGTATCCTTGTCAAAAAAAGTAAAATAAAGGATAAATAATGAAAATTAAGAGCCCCGTAGTTCCCTTCCTCATCTCCACCAGTACTAGGCATCAAAAGCATCAAATACATATCTGTTCATTTGTATGTGGCACTCACAAGGTATTATAAGGGATTTACATATATTAGCTCACATAATCCTCACAATAAACACCATGAAATACTATTATTATTCTCATTTTACAGATGAGGAAATGGGCACTGTGGGGTTAAGTAACTCAGCTCTCACACAGCTAGTAAATCTCTAAGATATCTCCAAAGTGTGCTTTATTCCTAAATGTATCAGTATACACTTACAGTATACAATCAGTATACAGTATTATTTATTGACTTCTTGCAATGATAGCTGAGGAGTTAGCTTATTTTTACCAAATTTGAAAACTTTCCCACCTCCAAATATATTTCTATCAAAAATTTGATCTTCTATGCTATAGCTTTAGTTTAGTTGAGGTAGTATAATTTTTTTTACTACCTTTATTGCTTGTTTCTCAAACTACAGAGAGTTAGCTTTTGTCTCCATTCTATAAAACACAGGCCCTCTTCATTCTTTCAATTCTCCTATTTTCCTTTCCACCTGTCCCCTTCCATCACTGTACTTTTGCTTTTATTGAAGTGCACACCTCTTACGTTCTACTCTGCAACTATAATACTTTCATATATATTGTCCATAAAGTGATTCTACAATATAAAATTCAGTAGACACTGAAAATGTTATTGTGATTGTGTAAATACTGATCTCTGAAAGTCAAATTGAGCACTATATTTGTATTTCTTTTAAGTTGTTTCTTGTGGAATTTCTAATTGGTGTCTTTTTTTCCTTGCATTATTTGTCATTATTACAGTTAAATTTTGTTCAAACTTCTTGTCATACAGTCTATGATACCTTGGACCTCTTTACCACTGAATTCTTTTGCTTGGAGCTCTCCTTCTTGTATTGCTTGCTGTTCTGGTCATCCTGGAACTCGCCTTCACTGGCTCCTCAGAGTAGGTTTCACTGTGTCCTAGCATTTTTTTCTTTCTTGACATTTTCTGCCTCTTTGTTGGAGTATATCCTAAAGGAATTTCCTCAGATACCTCCATGGTAGCTAAACTTTCTGATGGCTTACATGTCTGAAAAATTTTTTTTTCTGCCTTCACATTTGATGAATGGTTTTACTATACAGATTTTTAGGTGGAAAATAATTTTCCCTTAGAATTCTGAAAGCATTCTTCCATTGTTTTCTATCATCTAGTACTGTGATAATTCTGATGATAGACTGTGTTTTGTCCCCTTTTTAAGGATTTTTAAAAAATGTCCACAATGGAAAATTTAACTATATTTTTTGTATGTGTTGTTTTGAGATTTTACAATGATATGGCTCTGTGTATGTCTTTGTTTTATTTATTGAGCCAGATACTTCGTGGGTTCTTTCAATCTGACTTTCACTGAAGTACTTCAGCTGTAGATTTCTTCTACGATGACGATTTTTATTTATTACTATTATCCCCTCCTTTCTGTAATCTCTGTTCCCTCTAATGTCAGACATCTTAGAGTAATCATCTACATCTCATTTTCTCTGATATTTTCTAATTCTTATCTTATTCTGTTATTCTATAAAATTTTTAACTTTCGTATTTTAGTTTGAAACATATTTTAATTTAACACATTTGATTTCTGGTTTTTAATTTTTAATGCCATCCTGTTCTTGTTGGTTTTTTTTTTTAAGGAAATTTATTGGCTCATTTATTTCAGAATTCCAATAGAATATCTTGGCATTGAGGCATGGTTGGATCTATGGAGTCAGTCAGTAAGCTTCGGGCACTATCTCTTTCTTCATCCATAAGAATTTATTTTCCTTGGCTTTACGTTTTTGTTCAGACATTCCTTATGTGATGAGCAAGATGGTCTCTGAAGCTACATATGCATAACCTACCATTTATGCAATCCTGGATAAAGGTGATACCAATGGTAGTAACAGTAATAATAGCTGGTATTCAGCTATATTTACTGAAAATTTACTTTATGCCAAGACATTTTTAAGTTGTTTAACATCCATTCCTACTCAAAAGAATGTTATGAAGAGGTGTATTATTTTTCATATTTTATAGATGAGGGAAGAAAAACCATTTTTTGCTAAGTCTATTAGAAAATTCGGGAAATCTCTCTTCGACCTGGATTTCCTAAATTCCTGACACAAATTTATATCTAAGGCAGATTTCATATAACAGGTCCAGCCCAGTTTAAATTCTACCCTTGTGACCAGGGAAAATGTGCAATATTCTTGAAAGAGGAAAATGTGCTAAAACTACCAATCCTTTACAGGTTAACAACTGAACGGCATGATGATCTACATCTAAATGTCTTTTTTAAAAAAATTTTTATAAACATATAATGTTTATTAACCCCAGGGGTACAGGTCTGTGAATCCCCAGGTTTACACACTTCATAGCACGCATTTAAAAAAAATTTTTTTTTTATAATGTTGGTTTGTTTTTTAAAAGATTTATTTATTTATTTTAGAGAGAGAGCGGTGGGGGGGTTGGTTCAGAGGAGTGGCAGAGGGAAAGAAGCTCAAGCAGACTCCCTGCTGAGTGAGGAGCTAGGTGATGCAGGGTTCCATCCTACGACCCTGAGGTCATGACCCTGCACCAAAATCAGGAGCTGGGAAGCTCAACCCACTGAGCCACCCAGGTGACCCCTTTTATTCTATGGTATCTTCTTGAATACCTCTGAATATCTTCTTGAATATCTCTGAAGATATAATAAAAGTATTTTTTAAAGATCCCTCTATTGATGAGTTACCTATCTTTTTCCTGGGGTCATTTTCGTTTATTTTGATCTTTCTCATTCATATTGTAGGTTTCTTCCCCTCAGATTTTCGATGGTCCTTGCCTGTCCATTTATTTTTCAGAGGTAACAGAAAAGCTGAGTGAGTGACTGCCCAAGGCAGTGAATGTGCTGGCAAGCTTTGTTTTAAGGTGTGTGGGTGGGGAACTGAACATTATCATTGGGACTCTTAAATGTCAGAGTTCCAACTCCCACACAAGCTGCTCTACTTCTTCCAAGCAGTGTTTTCAATTATTATAGAGAAGATAATGGCTGCTTTTACCCCTCCCTTCCCTTCTTCCATCCACCACCCCCCATTATTTCTTTCTCTTTTCCTTTCTTTCACTCAGAGCTGTGATGAAGGAAAATGCTAGGTGACAGACCTTTTGAGAAAGATATTCAGTGACAGAGGTGGGTGTGGATGGAAAAAACATGTTTTGTCTGAACTCTTTCAATGAATCTCGACATTTTTAGCCTGTGCCTCACTTCTGCTCTCCACTGTAGGTGGCACTTCAAAGTTCTCCGTCCTCTGGATTCCACTAGGCAGATTAACTTCCTATATAGCCCTTTCTGTGTATATACCTTATAGCAATTTCCTTTACTTTATCAGTCATTGGTTCATTATCTCCTTTCAGTCTTCCCCAAATTTGTTGAAATCATTTGCGGGTTGTCCTGCTTTCATTCTTTTTTTCATTGTTGTTTATACCATTTTTGTATATACTTCTACTATTATTTCCACTAAGTCTTGAGAAAGAGAGGAGATAAACAGTCACATTGTCTTTCATCTGATTTTTTTTCTTGTAATGATAGAAAGGTCCATTGACATTCATGACTTCATTTGCTCATCCAATAAATATTTATTAAGTACTTATTAATTCTATGCCATGTACTGAAAATAGAATGAAAAGTAAGACCACAGAGTGTTTCTTTGCTCATGGAGATACCAAAGGGGGCAGGTAAGAGAGGGCCTCTGGCCTAATTTCAGGAGGCAGTTTTCTTAAGAAAGTGAGTTTGAATTGAGAAACAAGGGATAACTGAGAATGAAGTAGATTACAATAGAGTGGGAGGAAGAATGTTCTGGCAAAAAGCATCTGTACTTACAAAGTTCCAAGAGAATGGTGCCTAGAAGAACTGAGAGACTTCGGTGGTTACAGCATGGAAAACAAGGGAAGAGTTGGGTGACATGAGAGGGGTAAGCCCGTACTGGCCAGATGAGGCTGGGGAAACGGGGCCTTCTTGGGTAGCTTCAGAGCTGAAACCTCCATCCCTAGGAGCACTGGGAAGCCACTGAAGGTTTTAAGAGGGTTTGTGGGGGTGGGAACAATGTGAAAACAAAACCAAAAACTACAGTATGGCTGTTGGGTGTTGAACTGAGTATAGGCAGTAGTGATGAAGGGAGATGAGTTTGGAAACTATGATAATTGTCCGGCCCAGAAGTGTTGGCTATTTGAAGTAGAACTGCAGGAGTGGAGGTGGACAAGAGTAAACAGACTTAAGAGTCATTTAGAAGCTAAATCAGTGATCTGGACAATGGATTAGATTTGCAATGAGAGAGAGAGAGAGGCTATTTTCAAGGATAACTTTCAAGTTTCATGGCGCCATAGCCCAAACCAAGGAGAACTTCAGGAGAAGCAAGTTTTAGGGCAAATATTCATGATGGTTCTGAACATGCTGAGTTGAAATGCCCCTGAGAGGTGCAAATAGAGATTCTGAGCTGGCTTAAAAAAAATTAAAAGATTTTATTTAGTTATTTGTCAGAGAGAGAGAGAGAGAGAACACAAGCAGGGGAAGTGATAGGCAGAGGGAGAAGCAGGCTCACTGCCGAGCAAAGAGCCTGATGTGGGACTCAATATCAGGACGCCTGAATTATGGCCTGAGCTGAAGGCAGACACTTAATCAAATGAGCCACCCAAGCATCCTTCCCTGAGTTGGATTTTGAATATATAGATATGAGAGCTTTATTACAGGTATTAACTTGGAGTCTATGGCATTTAACTAAGACTTTATTACAGAATGAGACTAATTAGGAAGAAAGATTGTAATGTGAGAAGAAATGAAGGCATAGAATTTTAGTTCTGATTAAGTGCTTTCAATATAGGATAGTAAGAGTAAGAAGCTTCTTCCTATTTAAAAAGATGTGTTTGTAAGTCATAGTAATAATTATTATTAGAAAATAAGTGGAATTGTCTTCTATAAAGACAGAGTTACATATTAAAAATATTTACTCATAGGAGGTAGGGTAACTATTAATTTAGCTCACTTAACCACAATGATGCTATGAGACCCAGAAAGATATTTGCCAAACATTTTTGGTAATGAAGTTCAATTCTTTTCCCTTCTCTTTTGGTAATAAAACATTTAGGTTTGAACGTTTTTATAACCTACCTTTTTCCTTGTCAGTAATACAGATTTTCCTGACAGTAATACAGATTTTGCTTTTTTTTTTTTTTAAAGATTTTTATTTATTTATTTGACACAGAGAGATCACAAGTAGGCAGAGAGGCAGGCAGAGAGAGGAGGAAGCAGGCTCCCTGCGGAGCAGAGAGCTCGATGCGGGGCTAGATGCGCGGCTCAATGCGGGGCTCAATGCGGGGCTCAATGCGGGGCTCGATCCCAGGACTCTGGGATCGTGACCTGAGCCGAAGGCAGAGGCTTAACCCACTGAGCCACCCAGGCACCCCCGATTTTGCTTTTTTATGGAGAACTAAGGAGAGAGGGTTTTACTTGTTTAAACTATCTGTTGGTAACACAGTGTTACATTTAACTTAAAAAAATAGAGTTGGTTTAATGTTAAAGAAGATCTAGCTTTAGGCTCTCTAATTTACTAAGAGAAATTGGAATTTATATTATATTCATGAAAAAAATTTTTAAGTAATTTCAACTATAAATATCCATATTAGATTCCAAGTGACATCTGACTTCATCACTGAAAATCATTGACTACTGAAAATCATGTCAGGCAGGTGAAAATAGTTTCTATTTTATAATTCATGGTGAGACTGTTGAATCAGTACAAGTGGTTCAGGATAAATTTTACAAATTTCCTCTAGGTGGTGTACAAGGCACAGTTATGTTGAAAAATCAATAGACAATGCATAAAGCCTTTCTATATTTAATTCTGCATTGGAATAAACCCAAATCTCTTTTATCTGTGCATTATAATCTAATAATTGAGATGATATTGTTTCATATTTTTGAGATATTGGCATGTATATAATATTGTTTGAAGTATAATAAACTCAGGTGTGATTTTTTCTTAGTATTGGAATAAAATTATTTTTTAGTTCTTAATTATGAAGACTTTGACATATCATATCTATTTCTTTCAGTTATTTCAAGTGAAGGATAAATATCCAACTATCAAAACCATCATCAACTATACGACTAGCAATGCAGAAGGAAACAAAGATCTACATCCAAGTATTTAAGATTAGCTCTTGGAGGTGTGTACTGCTGCCATGCCTTCATATACATCAAACAATTCCCGTTTCTTTCCTAACATCAGTGAAAGGAATAGGAGGTCTAATTACAGCGGCATATACGTTTTGGATTAGCTTTCTCCTATGCTTGTTGCATAGGACAGACTTCACCACAAGAGGGCAGGGCAGGCTTTTTGTAGGAAATGGTAACAGCAATGGATTGAGGAACACTGGACTGGTACAGTTGGACAGTATCATGTATTAGACATTCATATGAATTTTAATGGTCTTTAAAACTTAGATTGCTTTTTAAAAATAAATATACATGTTCAAAAAACCCTGAAGTCTTCCTTTATTAAAACTGAGTCATTATTTAAGTTTGTATTTTTTTCTTCTAAATCACTAATCAACTCAGAAGTTTAAGACTATGGTATTTAAGGGGCACCTGGGTGGCTCAGTGGGTTAAGCTTCTGCCTTGGGCTCAGGTCATGATCTCAGGGTCCTGGGATCGAGCCCCGTATCGGGATCTCTGCTCAGCGGGGAGCCTGCTTCCCCTTCTCTCTGTCTCTGCCTCTCTGCCTGCTTGTGATCTCTATCTGTCAAATAAATAAATAAATAAAAAATCTTAAAAAAAAAGACTATGGTATTTAATTAAAGTCTATGTTTCTCAAAATATTATCTTTTTTCTTCTCTTCATCATGGTAGATAATGCAGTGCATTTTTAGCAAATATAAGATATTCTTAATAGAATGATAAACATTTCTTGAGAACCCTGTGATTTCAGGATCTACTATTTCAAGGAACACTTTTCTAAATCCCAAATATGCAGGGTAGACAATATGTAAAATACCTCTGGAGTTCAGAGTTCTGTTGAGACCTCATGTAAGAAGAAAGGTTTTAACATGGGCCTTGAAAAATGGGATGAGCAAAGACTCAGAGGAAGAAATTCATTTCCCTTTCTTTTCCCCTTCTGTTTCTTCCTCTTCATTATCTTCTGAATCAATTTTAAATTATAAAAAGAAATGCATACCAATATAAAAGAAAGTAAAAAATTAAAAATTGTGTAGTGTAAAAAACAAAATTCCCCCTCTGTCTCCAGCTCTAACACATTCTCTAGAGGCAGTATTATTAACAGTTAGGGGTGGACATATGGATATTTTAATCCATAAGTATTTATATATTTTACATCATTAAGATATAACCACGTGTCCATTCTACAAATTGCCCTTTTTAATTTTCTGCAGTTTACTAAAAGATTTAGTAAGTGAGCAAGGGGCTCTCCGAGAGAACCCTTCCTTCCCTCTTCTAGATTTGTTGTCTCCTGGAGTTCCTTGGTGCTGCTTCATGCCAATCTCTGGCTGTGTTTTCCTGTGTCCTTCTCCTCGTCCCCCTCTGTCTTCTGTGCTTCTGTTTCCTATAAGGATAACTGTCACTGGATTTAGGGCCCACCTGAACAATCCAGGAGGATCTCTTGAGATCCTTAATTTTATCTGCAATAACCAATCTCCTAAGTAAGGAAAAAAAAATAAGACTATAGGATGACATTAGCACGTTATAACAATTCTACTCCTCTTTATACAACATCTATACCCTTCTTAAACTACTACCATCATTCAGCCTTCTATTCTAGTAAGAGTTGCATAAGCTTTATATTCAATACTGTTTTTTCAGTGAATGCAAGGAGGATACTTCTGTTTTAAAAAATCTTTTTGTTTTGAAATAATTATATATTCATGGAAAGTGATAAAGATATTATGTTCAGGGATGTTCCCTGCCTGCTTCACCCACCCTTCTCCTAAGTTAACATCCATAGTACAGTATTAATCAGGAAATTTACATTGGTACAATCCATAGAACTAATTCCGATTTTAACAGTTGCATATGCACTCGTGTATGTGAGTATGTGTGTGTACTTCATGCAATTTGACCATGTGTAGTTCCTACCACAATAAGATTAGAACTGTTCCATTACCACAAGGCTCCCCTATGCTACCCTCTTTACAGCTACAACCCAAATCCCTAACTCCTGGCAATCACTAATTTGGTCTTCAACTCTATACCTTTGTGATTTCCTAATGTTCTATAAATGGAATTAAATAGATGTAACCTTTTAAGATTGTCTTTTTAAAACACATCATAATTCCCTAGGGATTCATTGAAATTAGTTGATCTTTGTGCTTAACGTTATATTAGAAGCATCTATGTTAATACATAGAGATCAATTACATATATTTACACACATGTATGTATACAATACGTGTATTTACAAAAGCACAGTATGCCATTGTATAGATGCATCATAATTTATTTAGTTGGTTACTTATTTCCTATTTGACATTTGGGTTGTTTCCTAGGTATTATTTTTAATAGCACAGCAATGTTTAATAAATAAATTTGTATGTATATGTGTATGTATATATATATATATATATATGTATATATATATACATATATATATATATTTGCTTCCTGGTGTTAAAGTATCTATAGCACAAGTTCTTAGAGGGATGTCTTTTATATTTTTCTTAAAGATTTATTTATTTATTTTAGGGACAGGAGAGGCACAGAAAGAGGAAAAGAGTCTTTTTTTTTTTTTCATTTCAGCACAACAGACACACTTTTTTTTTTTCAGTAAAGTCATTTATTACATGTAGCAATCCAGTGTTTACAATTATAAAATAATTATAAAAAAGAAACAATACTATCCAATTTGAGGAAAAGAGTCTTAAGCAGACTCTGTGCTGAGTGTGGACCCCGACCGGGGGCTCAATGGGGTCGATTTCATGACCCTGAGATCATGACCTGAGCCGAAATCAGGAGTGAGTCATTCAACCAGCTGCCCTACCCAGGTACCCTGCCTTTTACATTTTTTGATAGAAATAGCCTTCCAAACACTGAAGTACTTTTTGTTGTTAAGGAATTAGAGTGCCTATTTTCCCAAAGGTGTTTATTAACACTTTCTAAAATTTTGTCTTTGCTTAGCTGCTGGATTAAAAATTGTATTTCACTGTTTAAATGAACATACCTTTAATTGTTAATAAAGATAAGCCCATTTTAAAAATACTATTAGTTGTTTGTATTTCACTTACAAAAAAGAAATTGAACATATATTCAGGAAACAATGAGCAAACTATTTGTCTGGAGCTGAATCTTTGGGGATTAGAGATGTAGGGGTCAGACTGTGACAAAAGAATGTGGAATTTAGTCTAAAGACTGATGAATCATTGAAGAGTATGTGAAAAGTCAGTATGTAGTGTGTCAAAATTGGGAAACTAGAAATGGTAATTCACTTAAGGTATTACTGTGGTACTTCAAAGTCTAAAATGATGAGGGCCTATGCTAGGCATGAGAATAGTCCTGGAAAGATTGACCAGAGGGACATTTTCAAGGAAGAATCAACAGGAGATACTCACAGAACAGATTTTGCAAGAGAGTGAATTCCAGATTGATGTTGTGATCTATTGAGTGTGTGTGTGTGCGTAAAATGACATACTTTATAGAATGAAGAAAATTTGGATGCTAAGGACTGGGTGGAGGTATTTCATTTTAGACATTGTAAGTGAAAAAAACAAATATTACTTGTAGTGCTGACAATGTGGCGGGACCACAGACATGCTTTTATGTATGGTGATGCTATAAGTACTTTAAGATTACTGGTATTTTGTACTATATCTAAAATAATTGCAATTTTGGAGAGGGTGATGGGAAGAAAAGGGTAAGATATGGTTGTCATGGATCATATAAGATACGAGAAAGCTAAGAGTTTCCAAGTCAGGCAGGCCTAGGTTTCAGTTCTGACTTCACATCTTTTGAGTTTTGTGATCTCAGGCAATGCTTAACTCCTAAGCTTTAGTTGTCTTCGCACTAAACCAGAAACACAAGTGACCCTTGAACAACAGGGGTTGAACTGCACAGGTCCACTTGCACGGGTTTTTTAAAAAACGTTTTATTGTTGTTGTCATTTTGCTGTGAAAAGCTTTATTTCCATTTGGCCCAGGGCCTGAAAGAGGGCTCAGAGGTCATTAAAAAGCTGCCCAGGGGCGGAAGGGAGAGGCTCAGGCAGAAGCCCTAACACCAGGGGAACGCCAGAGGCACCGCTCAAGGCCCGCTGGGCTCTGGGGGCTCCTCATTCCTGCTTGACCTTGAGCCTTTCCAGAGACTGGCCCGGGCCAGCCTGCAGAGAGTGGGGTGGCCGCCTCCTTCCTGATGCTTTTCGCCTCTCCTCCGGGAAGTGGCTCTTCAGGGAGTCAGAGGTGGGGTCTGGCTGCCTGGGCGGAACCCAGGGCCTGCCGATGCCCCGCGCCTGGGCAGGTTCTCGGCCGGGACCCTGGCGGCCGCGGGGCGTCCTGGGTTTTAGCACGTGTCTTGGGGCGGCGTGTGCAGGCCCGGGAAGAGGGCGCGGTTTGCGAGCTGGGTTTG
>PISX010020122.1:0-36605 GCA_004024625.1 Mellivora capensis
CATCTCAGGGTCCCAGGGCCGAAAGCGGGTGGCACCATCTCAGGGTCACAGGGCCGAAAGCCGGTGGCACCGTCTCAGGGTCCCAGGGCCGAAAGCGGGGGGCACCGTCTCAGGGTCACAGGGCCGAGGGTCCCCCTCCCACAGCCCCCCCATCAGGCTCCTTTTGTTAAAGATTTAACATCTTTTTTTAAAGAGTGAAAATCTAAAAAAAAGAAAGAGAGAAGGAACGAAGCGATCTCACACGTCTGCAAAGGGAAAACCCACGGCAGGAGATCACAGATCTGTGTGGTTCAACACAAGGTGCCGAAACGGTACCTTCACAGGGGGCAGGAGGGGGTGAGGGGACCCAGATGGCCCGTGGGGCTCCTGAGCATCGGGGTGTCTGGTATGCAGGAGTCACGATGTCCTGCTAATAAGCCGCCCATGAAAGCAAATACGGTCATGATCTCCTGACGAGGAGGCAACAGACGGTCTGGGGTCCCCCGGGAATGGGACCACTCTTTGAGCCTGGGCCAGCGTCTTTGCCGTCTTTATTTAACTTCCGCTTTGTGAAACAGACACCTATTTGGGGTTCTCATTAAACCTTGTCCCCAAGGCTGCTTGCAAGGTGACGGCGCCATTTCCCTGGGGAATTGTTAAATTTGGAAGCTGTTTTTCCACTCCGCTCTCCGCTTTGCAGAGCAAATGAAGGGATGAGATACTCTTTCAGAACCGGCACACCTCTGAGAGGCGATCATTATAATTTCAAACACATTCAAGGAAAATCCTTTTACGTGTTTGAGCAAGACATTCCTCTTCTGGATACATCTCAGAAATAGAAAAACAACAAACTCCCGTATATCTAGAGCCCTAATCTTATGCCCTTGTATGGCCTGGGCGTAGCTGTATAAATCACTCTCATTGAGTTTGAATGAACCCTGGGGGGGTGATGGGAGTCACCTCCAGGATTCTGTGGCAAAGGTGAAGGAATTCTACAGTTGTAATAAAGTCCCTAATCAGTTCATTCAAGCGAACCAAAAACAAAATGAATCGTGGGTGGGCCTGGCCTAATCAGGTATAGACATCAGCATTAAGAAGGGCACGAGACTTGAGGCAGCAGAGACCCAGCCTGGTGGCCTGCAAAAAGAAGCAGACTGCCTTTCAGAGAAGATCCTTTCGCAGAAATTAGTGGCTTTTACTGCTTCAACCTCAGAGAATTGAATTCTGCAAATAACCAGTTAGCTTCTAAGACACGCCAAGTCTCAGAGGAGACTCGCCTCCCCCTTACTGGTGACCAACACCTGCTTTCAGCCTAGGGAGTCCTGAGTAGAGACGTGGTTAGCTCATGCCTGGACTCCACACTTAACAGAAACTGTGGGATGTTTTAAAATGTGTTTATCACGTATCGATCACATATGGTGTATGTAGGGGGGAGGACTGGAATAACAAAAATGGATCCTTTCTAGTGCTGGACAAAGTCTGAAATCAAGGTGTCAGCAGGGTTGGCTCCTTGCAAAGCTCCACTCTCAGTTCCAAGCCTGTCTCCCAGCTCCTGGTGGTGGCCCGAAATCCTTGCTGTTCCTTGCTTGTGGCCCCATTACCCCAATGTCTGCCATCACACAAACACCTTCCCTCTGTGTGTGTGTCTGTCTCTATGTCTCCACTTCTCATTAGGACACCAGTCACGTTGGGTTAAAAGCTCACCATAGTCCACCATGACCTCATCTTCATTTAACTGATTAGGGATGACACACAGCGGGACCCAGCCCCTTGCTAGACGCTGGCACTCAAGGAGGCACCACAAGAACTGAGACCAGCCAACTGGTCTAAATGCGGAACCAATCCAATTCTGGCTTCCCTCGAGATTGCACACTTCCCTCCAAGCTAGACACCGCCTCCTCTATATTGATATCTTTCCCTTTGACCCAGATTCAGAGATTCCATTAATCTGTTCCTACAAGAAAAGTGCTTGAGGATGCAAATGTGTAGATCTATAAATGGGTGCATATATAAATCCCTAGGAATGTATCTAATATCTATCTATCCATCATCTATCTATCTATCATCTCTCTCCATCCCTCTATCCATCTATCCAACCGCCTATGTACTCATCAATTTATCCACTTATCCATTCTTTCACCCATCCCTCCACTCATCCATGGATCCACCCATCCATCCATCCTGTGTGTATGTATCCATCCCTCCACCTACCCACTCAATCCCTCCACCCACCACCCATCTACCCATCTATCCATCCATCAACTCATCTACCCACTTCTCCACCATCCACCCACTCACCCACTTCTCCATCCCCCCATCGAACAAACTAGACATCTCGCCATCCCTCTCCCCATCGTCTACCTCATCAATTCGTGCCTCTGAAGCCTTTATTCAAGACAACGCCTTTCCAGCAGGTGGCGCACCCACCACCCTCATGAACTAGGGAGGGAGCTCTGGCTTAATTCGTCCTTGGCTTCAGGCCAGACCAGACCATTCACAACTAAATCAAATGTGTCCAGCTAAATTGCAGGGGTCAGGGGTAAGAAGGACAAGAATGACCCTGAGGTCCCCAGCTCTGGCCACTGGGTGAGCTTGATGACTTAAACGCCATGAGAAAATCAATTAGGAGAAGGCTCGGTTTGGGGCAGGAAGGAGGCAGGTGGGTCCAATTGGGATGATGCCAGTTTGGAGACGCCGGCAGCCCTGATGGAGCTGTCCAGTAAGATCCAGAGCTCTGAGTGAGTCCAGGAGGAGGAAGAACCATGACATCGGAGCTGCAACCATGGGACCCAAGGAGAAGGAACTGTAAACAATCCGTTCATCCATCCACCCATCCATCCACCCATCCATCCACCTATGCCAGTGTCCATGTGTGACAAGATGCATGGAATGTTGCAAACCAAGGAAACTCACTGAGCCTTGCCTTCCAGTTTTTACTGATACTTGATGACATATTTTCCTTGTGGCTAACTTTAGTCTCTACCTCCTTCTGGAGGCTCAGGATAATACCTTTGGTCTTCATCCCCTCTCAGAGGTTGCAACTAATAAAGCATGTCCCAAAAGCTTCCTCATAAACCACTAAATGGTCAAGTGACCGAAGCCTCCAGGTAAGCAAAGACAGGACAGGTCATGTCATGGTCTGGACATCACCTCCTAGGAGCCAGGGGCAGAGGCCAGACCTCCTTTTATGTCAGGTTGAGTCTTCACCACAGGAAAACAAAGCGCAAAAGTGCTACAATTTCTGGTAAACGGTTTGAAGGCAGATGTGAAGTGGTGATATAAAGCATGGTCAGGTCAAGGGCGGGGTCCCCTCAGGAGATCATGGTGGAAGCCCTAAGGGCAGATGTGCAGGGCTTGTTGAAGGAAGTTGAGGGGATCCTGGTCTCTCGGTGCAGAGTGGTCTCCCCTACATCTAGCCAGGTCCTGGGAGTGGAGAGTGGTAGAATGTGCTTGTGGGACTTTCCATGAGATCGTACCAACTTCCTGTGGGCTCCCAAGCAGAATGGAACTCTTGTGGGTCTAGGGACAAAGCTGAACCCCACAAGCAGCTCTCACCATCCAGATGGCATCTGTGGTTGTCTTGCTGGGATGAGATCAATTTAATCTTCTACATCCCCTCTCCTTCACGGACTGTCCGGATCGTACAGAGAAACATGGTATTTCCAGGAGCTGAACTGTTGGTTCGTACAGTATCCTCCTTTGTTTGTTCTAAGACTGACTCTATATTTTCTGCATTGCTTGTTCCTGCTTTAGAGACATGGGTTTAGTGTCTTACTGCCTTGGGTTTATAAACATGGGTGGGTTCACACATGGGTTTAGTGCCCTCTCTGGGATTTCTCAACAAGAAGAGTAGAAAATCAGATGTTATAGATATCAGATCAAAAGGCAGCTTCAAAACAGGAGATAAAGATGCAAAACCAAGATACAGAATTGTCCCACTCTTTGAGGGAAATGACATCCTTGTAATTTTTACCAAAGTGCTGGGCTTCCCTTTTCTTTGTAGGGTAATTGGGGTATGATTCAGAATAGCCTGTAAGATGCCTGGCCATGGGGGGGAGGAGATGCCTGGCCACGACGAACAGAACCAGGAAGGAGCACGGCCTTCAGAGAAAACTGTGCAGGGATGGGCCATCTGGATGGAAATGACAAATGACAGTTGGGGGAGGCTCAGGGTAGTTGCCCCATTATGGGGCCTCCAACAAGTAAGGCCTGCCAGAGAGACCCACAGGCAGTGTCCAGTCCTGAGACATCACTGAGAATTCCCATGACCAGTTCATTGAACTAGGATCTAATGTCAAGGCACTGGCAATCTCTGTCTTCTCTATCCATTTGTCCGTCTGTCCATCCATCCATCCATCCATCTACTCATCCACCCAACCAGACATCCATCCACCCATCCATCCATCCATCCAACCATCCATCTACTCATCCACCCAACCATCCATCCATCCATCCACCTATCCATCCATCCATCCATCCATGCATAAATACATCCATCTTTCCATCCATCCATCCATCCATCCATCCTTCCAGCCACCTAACTATTCTTTTCATATTTCTACCCTCTTGACTTTAATCGAAGCATGCTCATCACAAATATTCTCAAATCCTCCTTCGTCACTTATTTCATTTTTTAACTGAAAGTGTTGCCACATTGGACAATTCCTCTTGACCAAATGACCATCAACCTCTCATGATGTTTAATTAATTCACCTCACTGGTCCCGTCTTATCTCAAACAGCAACGTTTAGCTCATCATGGATGTTCGCATCTGTGTTTGTTGTTCTTACGTAGTGCCTGACAGAATTATCGTCTCGTAGGTCACTATGTTTGGGACATATGTTTGCATTGCTGAGAGGCAATCAGCACACACAGAGAAAGTCTCTGGTGTTTATTTGTTTTCCACAGCAGCCAGGTTGCTATCCCATGCTCATCACTGAGGCTTGCAAGACCCCAGGTGCCCCAACAATCAAGGTGGGGCTTCCGTGGGACTTCCGCTCCCCAGTGTGAGGAGGGAAGGCGGGGCTGGTTCATTTCCTGCCTTCTTCCGGTTGCATTTCACCTTATCACTCACCAGGCATCGTGTGGCCACGATGAGAAGACTCCCATGCAGAACTCCGGGGATGTGTAGAGCAGGAGGGGGGGGGGGTTGGCCACCATGTTCCCCCTCCACCCTTCTATCCAGAGGGGCTCAGCAAGCCACCATGGCCAAGACTCATTGCCCAGGCCCCTCCATAACATGGCCAGTCTCCTAGTCCTCAGTGCAAGACTCTCCTGTCCTGGGCAGCTAGAGAAACAGAAGCTAACCTTGTTGCTTTTTCCCTTGTGCATGGAAGACCAGTGGAGACTTGCCCCGTGTGGGTAAGGCTGGCTTGCACAAAGGGATGATGGCGGATCTTCTGCTCAGCAAAATCAGACATAACTTCGATCTTCCCACTGGAACACTGGTCCACAGAAGTGTGGTGCCCTCTCTGAAGGCTCTGAAGGTCGCTTAGTGCCAACCAGACAACCACAGGTCTTCCCACCCTCATAAAGGCAGCAGAAATGACTCAACAACCTGTCCCATTGTCATGGTGCATTTTATCAAACATGTACCACCTGTGTGGCCTTGCAGGAACCCGTGGCCCATTCACCATTTTGGGGAACACTTTTGCATATTGGGGAACATGCAAAAGATATATTAGCAGTGCAAACAGGAGCCCTCCTCCCCTCACCCTGGTCCCAAGCTCGGTGGATTAAAAACAGGTATTTTTCTTCATTGAGGTGAAGTTCACATCCCATAAAATTCACCATTTTAATGAATGGTTGGGTGACATTCACTGGGTTGTGCAAATACCAGCTCTATATAATTCTAGGACATTCTCATCTCCCCAAAGGAGACCCCATCCCCATAAAGCAGTCCCTCCTTGTTCCCCTCCCCAGCATGTGGCAGTCACTAACTCACCGTTTGTTGGTGGATTTGCCCGTTCTGGACATTTCAGATAAATAGAATCAAATAGAATTTGCCCAAATCTGGACTTCATATAGATAGAATCACACAGTGTGCACAGCCCTTCACGCGTCTGCTTCTCCCACAAGCATCGTCTGCTCAAGGTCCATCCATGTGGTAGCAGGTGTCAGACCTTTGGTCCTTGTTCATGGCTGAGTCATATTCCCTTGTAAGCCCCACCCCCCAGCCCTGCAAGGAAAGAAACCCTGTTATTTTAGCTTTGAAAGAAAGCAACAGGGCATTCTGCTGACTTTGTAAACTGGGTGTGTTTTCAGCACATGTGCTGGGAGCAATGTTCCACTGCCTGCAAGAAAAGAAATGGTTTAGGCATAAACCATTGGTTTTATGGTCCAATGGTTTAGGCATAGCCATTGGAAGGTGTTGGGGGAGCGACCAGTGTTTGTTCCTTGCCTTGCATGCCTGTTTCCTCTCTTAGGTCCTCTGGTGGTCAGCTCCCTGCAGATAGATTTTCTCTGGTCTCTATGAATCATACAAGCAAAGAGGGGAGCCCACCTCTTCTTGGCTCATGAAGCCGTCTGTCTGTGACGGGTAATTTTATGTGTCAGCCTGGCTGGGTCACGGTGCTCAGATATGTGGCCAAATACTCTTCCGGGTGTTTCTGTGACATTAATTTGTGAGTGAGATGCACACTGAAATCAGAGGGTTTTGAGTAGAGGACATTACCTTCCTTGACATTGGTGGGCCACGTCCAATCAGTTGAAGGATCTACACAAAAAGAAACTAAGCCCTCCCCGCACACCCTCACCCCCTTCTGGAGCAAGAAGGAATTCAGCCTGCAGAAGTACTAACACTCAAAGTGTAAGCCTTCGCCAGGTCCCTAAGCTGCAGGTCCAACCTGCAGATTTTGGGCTTGCACCTGCACAAGCGTATGAGCCAGTCCCTTAAAATAAATGTCTATATATTTATCGTCTGATTGGTGAAGCTCGAATCAGGTGTCTGAATCCAGTATCCACCCTGGTGCCTTCAGCAGCTCTGCCAGAGGTCAAACTCCAGATGGGGACTGGAGTGGAGGAGGGTGTTTCTTACCTTTTTTATCAGGTAAAATTCGGAAGTAGGAAGGATGGCACAAGGAATTCTTTGAAAAAAATTAAAAGCAAGATTGTATGGTATTTATCTTCCTCTGGCTGACTTACTAAGCAATGGTGAAGTTGGCAAGGAAAAGATGGGGTGTCATCCAATATCAAAGCCACCAGGAAAAGGCAAACACTGGGAGAATATAGGGGTAAGAGGATAAAGAGAGAACAAATAATGTGGAAAATCAGGTGAGCATATAGCATATACAGATGTCATCATATATGCATGAGTGTCACACAACAGCTGAGCATCCCCAAAAGCCTGTCTCAGGGGGGTTAGCTGGACATGGACCCAGGAGGGACAGCATGGATGGACTTCTTTTAGGACACAATTTCTCACCCTTGGCACTAGTGACATGTGGGATGGGTCATTTTCTGGTGTAGGGCATCCTGGCACCTGTAGGGTGTGGAGCAGTGTCCCTGGCCTCCACCCACCGCTTGCCAGTAGGATGACCTCCTCAGTGTGACTGCCAGAAATGTCCCCTGGGGGCAGAATTTTCCTTGGCTATAAACCGCTGCCATAGATAGATAATCGATAGATGGATAAATAGGTAGATCGATAATAGATGATAGATAGATTACAGATACATGGATGGATCATTCATAGATGGGTAGATAATAGATGAATACATAGATGGGTGGATGGATGAATGGATAGATAAATGGATGGATGGATAGATTCCTACATATGTAGTTACATAAGATGACCAATATATAAATGACAAACACAGAGATATATAGATGATGGATAGACGGATGGATGCATAGATATATAGTTAGATGGATGGATGCATAGAAAGATGATGGATAGATGGGTGGGTAGGTGGATGGGTGGATGGATGGGTGGATAGATAGATAGTTGGAGAACACATAGATGATGGATAGATTGGAGGGTTAGATATATAGATGGATGGGTGGATAGGTAGATAATGGATAGATAGATAATAGGTGGATGGATGGATAGATGGATGGATGGATGGATAATGGATAGATGGATAGGTAGATGGATAGATGATAGGTGGATCGATGGATGGATGGATAGATAGATAATTGATAGATGGACAGGTAGATGGATACTGATATGTGGATGGAAGGATGGATGGTTGGATGAACATATAGATGATGGATAGATTGGATGGTTAGATATATAGATGGATGGGTGGATAGGTAGGTAATGGATAGATAGGTAGATGGATAGATAATGGATAGATGGACAGGTAGATGGATAGATGATAGGTGGATGGATGGATGGATGGATGGATAGATATGATGGTTATAGGGATGATAGATAACTGATGAATGGTTGGATGGATAGACAGATGCCTATGTATGTAGATACATAGATGATGAATGGTAAATGACAGATAAATACATATATAGATAGATTATGGATGGATGGATGGATGGATAGATGGAGAGACAGATGATGGGGGCGGATGGGGGGATGGACACATAGAAATGATTGACAGGTATAGATGATGGACACACACATACACACACGGTGACGCACACACACATACAAACATGGAGAGACAGATGAGGCTTTTTGCCCGGTTTCTGAGCTCTGGAAAATGAGAAAGTCTGAGAAGCAGGGAAGAAGGGCCCCTCACTCTCAGGAGGCCTATCTTCACTGTGATGACAGGACATCAGACGAGGGGCGGCCTCACACAGACCCCAGAGGAAAACCCCAAACCACATGGAGGTGGGTGCTCTCTGTGGGTGGACCCACAACCACCAGGTGCCTCAGGATCAAGCCCTTCACTGCTGCAAAAGTGAGTGAAAGTCACCGTGCCCCCTGCCTTGCAGACGAGCCCCCTGGGGGAGCTGAGAGCTTCTGGAAACCTCTCAGGGAAGGACCAGGGCTGGGGGGAAAGCCCCTCAGAAGGCCAACTCACAGCCGGGCCCTCCCACAGTGCTGGGGGCTGCATTGGGGGCCCAGGGAAGACCCCACATTCCATCCTGGAGACCTGTGCTGAGGAGTCTGGCTGATGCAGGGGTGAGCACAGAGGAGGGTGTGTTGTATGCATATCTCCGTTTCCCATAAGGCCCCTGTGTACCCCAGGATGCCATCCAGGACACCGTATGACATCAAGAGGCTCCTCTGGGCTGTGACACTTTCTCAGACTCACATCGTTCCTGGTAACTTTTTGGCAGTTATGAGGCATGCTGGTGGGGGACTTTGTAGGATGTGCCTCTGTTGGGGCCTAGACTGGGGTTTAGACTGGGGTTTTGGGTTTTGGGGAGCAAGCGCACAGAGGTGATATGGCTTGTGGTCACGTCATGTCAAAGGCACTGCTCTCAGCCTGACTCATTCCTGTGGACGTCGACCTCGAGCACCTCCCCAAGGTGTGTCTGACACGTGTCTCCACTGTGAGGTCACGACTTCCTTTGCTTGGGTTTTCTGCTCTGTGGAAGCAGCCCACACTCAGGGGTGGGGATTCAGGTGAGTAGAAGCGATAACCTTACCACATCATCACGCCACTCGGGCCCACTGCTCCCAGTTCGGTCCCCATTCCACCTTCCGCATGCTCTGCTGAAAGTTTGCTTAGAGGCCACATCAGTAGTCCAAGCACGAGGGCTAGGTTGGGGAGAGGGAACAGCCCACATGCCCAGCCATGTCCTCCCATTTCCCACACCACCTGGAATTCCCCATTAGAGATTCATTCCTTTGGTGTTGATGAGGTAGTTCTTGAAGACTTAACAAACTGTCATATGAACAGGAGGCAATTTAATGAACCCCATTTCCAACCGAGACAAGAACAGACCTGAGGTAAAGAATCCCAAGATCAAAGATAGAAGAGTGACCTGAGTTGTTGGGTCCAGTCTTCACGGCTTGGTGGGTTCAGCAAGCAGATGACCCCTCCTGACGTTTCTGGCCCAGGAACACCCTGCCCTGTCTTCCCCTTCTTGCCGGCCCAGGTGGGCCCCATGGTTGATGCCAGGGGGCGGGCACTGTAGAAATCCCATTCGAAAAGGATGTTCCAAGGGTCGACCTCCACAGTCGCCAATGGCGTCCAAGCTCTGCGCGGGCTGTGTCCCTGCTGGCCTGACACCGTGATTATGTCCCGAGTCTGTGTTCTGTGCACGGCGGCCATCACAGCCCCAGGAATGCGTGCACGCACAGGGCTGTTCCTTAAGTATCTGCAGACGAGAGGATGACGGAAATGTGGTCTATATATTATTGTGTCGTGTTATATATTATACTATACATTATGCTATGTTACATTATGTATACATTATATCATATAGTATACATAGAGCATCCTTGATTGTATATATAACATATTCTATGTTACATATAGGTTATTATATATAGATTAAATCATATACATCGTATATTATAAGTAGATTATATTCAATTATATATCATTGTATGTACTATTATTCTATATACATTATTATATATAGATCATATTTGATTATATATAATTACATACCATGTATAGTATATTATATATAATAATTATAATCTGGATATATCTGTATATAATATACACTATATAATTACAAAAATATATTCTATTATATTGTTATATATAATGTATTATAATGACTACATACTATATATTATTATATAATATTTTGTGTTATCATAAATTATAAATACAATTTTGATCTATAAATTTAATCCATATATTATAAATTATATTACATAATTATTATATATAATATAGCATAATACTACATATAATATATAGTGTATGTCATACATAATTTTGTATATTTAAATTTTATATATATTTTATATTTTTATATAAATTATATTTTATATATTTTTAAATATGGTTTTGTACTTTTTAGTGTTTTTTTTCCAGCCCTTTCAAATGTTCCTCTTTTTTATTTTTATTAACACATAATAAACTTATTAACACATAATAAAGTTATTAACACATAATAAAGTTCCCCTCACCCCCCGGTTTTGTACTTTTTATTATATCCATAATGGACCATTGCTCAGCTTTGAAGACTCGGGCAGTCCCCCCACTTGCAAGAACGTGGTTGGACCTCGTGTAATACATCCGAGAAACACACCTTCTGCACACTCGCACTTCTCCGTAGAACCTAAAATGCCCAGACTCATGGATGCAGAGAGGGACGGCGGTTTCCAGGGGCTGGGGGTTGGGAGATGTGGAGTCATTGGTCCAAAGCCAGTGACCTTCCGCTAGACGACCAGCGAGCTCTGGGGGGTCACAGGTACTGGCCGGTGACCGCAGCTCACCCCGTGGCGGTAATTTGGGGGAGACTCACACCCCGGGGGATTTAAAGTGGGGACACTGTGTAAAAAAATTTAACAAAAACAAGTAAACACAGAAATAGATAAATACAGTATAAGTAAGGAAATAATAAAACGGGGGGCTTTTAAAAATATAAATTAACGAATTTATAAATATATATATGTAAATTAAGGAATTTGTAAATAAAAGCGAACAATAACATGGGGGAGGTTTTGAGTCCTTTGTGAGTGGGGAGAAGTCGGGGGGGGACCCTGGACACCTGGTGGGATCGGACAGGTGGGGCCGCCGTGCGGCTGGTCTGGTTCAGGGCTGCGTGCGAGGCTGAAAGTCACAGAGGGATTTTCATTGACATATTATTCACGTGTTGATTTATTTTTTTTTAGAGATTTTTATTTATTGATTTGACACAGAGCTCAAGCAGGGGGAGCAGGAGAGGGAGAAGCAGGCTCTCCGCTGAGCAGGGAGCCCGATGCGGGGCTCCATCCCAGGACCCTGAGATCACGACCTGAGCCGAAGGCAGAGGCTTGAACAACTGAGCTCCCCACATGCCCCCAATCCACCTGTTTAACAAACTTGAAGCCGTGAGCACGTTCACAACACTGTACAACGACCACCTGCATTTCCAGAACCTTCCATCCCCAGAGTGGACCCCGTCCCCCCCCACCCCCCGTGCAGCCACACGCCATCCCCGTCCGCCGCCGGTGAGAACCACCCCTTTGGTTTCCCGACTCGGCGGATTTGCCTTTTCTGCACGACCGTGCGCAATGTGTCCCGTGCGTCTGGCTTCCCTCATGAGCATCGAGTCCTCAGGCTCCCTCCCCGGGGCAGCAGGTGTCAGAGCTCCATTCCTGTTCGTGGAGAGGCCTCTCCCACACCCTAACCCTAACCCTAACCCTAACCCGTTCTCCAACCATCCGTGGACGCCGATGACGGGCTGCTGGGCACGTCCTGCGTTGACCCACAAAGCAGAGAGCACAACACACCCCCTGGGCTACGGGACACGGGGACGCTGGCTTTTCTTGGTCGCCTGCTCCCAGGAGGCTGGGGGGTGGCTCACATGGCCACACCCCGCAGGCTGGCCATGCGCCACGTCTTCAGGGAAGGGGCCCCGTGTGCTGGGCCTCCTGCGCCCGCGAGCTCGTTTCTTTGCACCATCTCTCCGATGCCAGCCCTGGAGACAAACGGTCACGGCCAGATGGGACGGCCAGATGGCGAGCTGCAGTGCGAGGGGGGAGTCCGCGCGGCTTCCCTGCCGTGTCCTCGCCCAGCTCTCGATGACGATGGGATCCCCCCAGAGCTGCAGACACGGAGAGAGGTGGCCGGACAGGACGGCAGGACAGCACCATGTGTGGCTCCTGAAAACCCACACGGGGGGCTTGGCATGGTCACTGCCTCCCGGGATCAGGTTTGCTCAGAAAGGGGTCCTGGGCTGGCCCGTGGCTCTGGTCTGCGAGAGTGCGCGTCTCGATTCCTGCACACGCACTCCCCCTCTTCGGTGGTGGAAGACGCCATCTGCCTGGAGCAATGAGCAGACCGTGCCCTTGCAGCAAAGCCCCACATGCACAGGACTTGGGGTCTGGGCACCAATAGGGCAGGACTGCGGGAACATTCGCTCCCGGACATCCCAAAGAGACGCCTGCAACCCCGGGATCGTCAGAACGGCATGGAGCCCTGAGTTCTCCCCTCCGACCGCCAGGTGTGCATGCATCGCAGGAACTGGGCAGAAAACATGCTGGTCGGGGGCTCCCCAGGCTGGTCCCTGCAGGGGCTCTCCCAATGCACGCTTCTCCGTTTTGCCCACACCTTGCAGCAGAAGGACCCGTGCACGCAGAGGGTTCTCGGGGTCCCCGTCTTCCGTAGACAGACATCTGTACCGCTCTGCCCTCACCTGCCTTTGGCGACCCTGCGGGGGAGCAAGGGCTAGTGGTTAAAAGGAGGCAGGGTGCACGCACACTCTCCCATGTCTTGTCCCCGTGGCATCTGCTGCCTGGAGGAGGGATCCAGGGGCAGCACCTCAGGATGCTTCAGTGCTTACCCTGGGTATGAACGGACCCCGCGCATGGCCGGGGGTCGGGACTCACGGTAGTGATGTCCCGCAGAGTCCTCGGGAACCCTAAATCAGCACATATTGGAGCAGCATCTCCAGAGAGGACCTCACGCTCCTGGGAGCCTGTGGTCACCACGTTTCCATCCACCCATCCATTCGTAACCCTCTTTTATGCTGCTTCTGCATAAACACTTACTGAATCCAAAAACCAACAAACAAACCCAAAAACATCGCCCTAAGTCAAGGGCAAAAAGGACATTTTGGCAGCGTGAGCCGGAAAGAGAAGACAGGGCATCCCCTTGGTCAGGCCCACCTGGGAACGTGCCCCGCGGGGGCTCCCATGGCTTGATGCTTTGTGCGTGCTGGCGCAAGACCAAAAATCACCCGAGTGTGGACTTGAGGGGGGGTTACAAGTACAGGGTCACGAGGGCACGGATTTGCAAATTTGGGATTCGCCAATAGTGAGGATGGATTTTAGCCGCCCCGAGCCTGGAACCAAGTCTGCAGGGGGGCGTGGGGGTCGGAGGGGGTCTTGGCAGTCTCGTGACAGGTGCGCAGCAGAGTCTGAACAGCGGGTTCGTGATCTCTTGGTGGAAACTGGTGTCCCCAGGCCCTTTGTGCGTGAGGTGACATCAGACCATTCCTGCCCGAGCCGGCACGCGGAAGGGACCAAGAGAACCGGGTCCATCCACACGGGGGATTAGGATTCGGCCACGAAAAGGAAGGCAGTTCTGAGGCCCGCTGCCCTGTGGACGGACCTAAAAATCCCGTGTCTCGTGCGAGACCCGGATGCACAGGACACATCCCGCACGATGCCATGTACAGAAAACGGGCGGAGTCAGCAAATGCACAGACAGACAGCAGAGGCCTGGTGGCCGGCGGCTGCAGAGGAGATGGGGAGTGACCGCTCACGGGGAACGGGGTCTCCTTCGTGGGGATGTACGTTCTCGAAGCAGACAGAGGTGAAGGTTGCACGACACGGCTCAGCTCTGGGTTCCCTGAGCTACGACGGGCACTTTGAACCACCTTGTACGTCTGTCCACCTGCTCCCTGCCATACCCCCTCCCAAGGAATCCATCCTGTCCCAGCTCTGGAGACCAGAAGTCTGAGATCCAGGCGGGGCAGGGATGCTGAGATCCAGGCAGGGCAGGAACTGCTTTCTGCCCAGAGGCTCCAGGGGAGGGTCCTTCTTGCGTCTTCCAGCTCCTGGGGCTCCAGACATCCCTGGGCTGGTGGCCACATCCCTCCCATCTCCGCCTCTGTCTTCAGGTGGCTTCTCCTCTGTGTCTGTGTCTCCTCTTCTGTCTCTCATGGGGACACCTGTCCTTGGATTCAGGGCCACCCCAATCCAGGACGAGCTCATCTCAGATCTGCAACTAAACACACCTGCTTCATACCTACAGGCTCCAGGCCACGCGCCCCCACATTCAGAGCCGTGTGACCGCCTTTGGGAAACGCCATTCCCACCCATAAACCACGGGTCATCATGCCGGACGACAGAGTGCAGCATGGCAGCCGCGGACAGATGACGGGGACGAGTAGGAAGCCCCTGGAAAGCTGTGACCATGCCAGCTACTGTCACCAGCTCTCATCGTGCCCCAAGACAGTCCCAGGGAGGCCACCGTGTGCAGTGACCAGGGACAAGCAGGCTTCGTGCTGAAGCCAATGCAGGCAGGAAGGCAGTGCATCCTGGACAGGAAGTACTTCTGGCTGGACAGATGGTCCCTCTGCCTGATGTCCATCCTTCTGCAGACCCTCTGGGTCCCCGTGACCTCAGCGATGGCCCCCGGGCTCTGACAGAAGCCGGGCCTGATCACAGCTTCCTGCACGCAGCCCCAGTCTGCCCTCACGGTCACTCCTGGCTTTCGTTCTTGGCCACTGGACATTGCCACAAAACCCACTTCTGGCCACGGTGATGGAAGACGAAGTCGGCCGCGGGGATTCTGACCAAGATGCCGCTTTCCTACCACGTGGCCGGGCTCAGAGGAGAGAGGGCTGGCACAGCGCTTTTCCTTTCTCCTCCCCTGGATGCAGATGTGATGCCCGGTGCCGTGGCAGCCACTTTGTGCCATGAGGCAAGGATGTTCGTTTACTAAAAAGGGTGGTGGAGAAGGATAAAAAGAGAGGGGTTCTTGATGACATCATGAAGCTGTCAAACACACGCTGGTGGGCTCATGTCTAGATTTCTTATTAAGTAAAGAAAAAATACTACTAATCTCATGCTTTTGGCCACCAGTTTCCAGGACTTGCTGCTGGAAGCATTTTTAATGAGTCATTCTTTGTGCAGAAAGGATGGACATGCTCCTGCAGCCCTCACTGAGTGCTGCACGTCAATACAAAGACCCCTCCCAATGCCCGAGGAGATGGGTCCCCTGCAGCCACTTGGGATCTGAGACACAGTACCTGTCTAGAGACACTCTCAGCTTTCAGAAGGCACTGTGGGGTGTGTGATTGTCCTGGAGACGCATGAGGACACGAGTTCCCTGCCCTTTTGTCGGCAGGTCCCAGGCATTGAAACATCAGTCCCCTACAAGACACTTGAGTGTCCTACGAGGTGTGGAAGGAGTTTTGTCACCCCCACTTTGTTTCCCCCTGAGAGAAACAGTCACCCAGAAGGACCAGGTGCTCCCAGGGACTCCATCCCAGGCACGAGAACAGGTAAACGTGTCCCCCTCCAAGGGCAGGTTCTCTCTGATCCTTCCTCGGCCACACTTCCCTCCTATACCTCCTTGTCCACGGCACCTTCTAGGGGCTGGAAGGCCCAGGGGATGCTTCTTGGGGCATGCACACTGGGGACAGGGGGATGTGTGTAAGGGAATGACTCTGCCACCCACAGGTCAGTGGAGCCATATGACTGATGTGATGGCCCCTTTAGCAGGTGCAGGTGCCCCAGCTGGGGCTCGGGGGTCTTGGGTAAGGCCCATAGGCCCTACCCATCCAGGATCTAATAGATCCTCTTGATAAAGATCCTATTAATATATATGACCATACCCCAGGGGCCCATCAGCCTGGACTGTCAACTGGCAACCGTCAACGGTGTTGTGGGAGAGATGTGCCCACACTTTCTGCAGCATCTCAGAACCACATCCTTTGTGTGGGCCAACCCCTCCACCATGAGTGTGAACTTCCAGCATAGGAGCACCACAGTCTATAGAAGCATGACATGCATAAGTAGATAGAAGGATGGATGTGTGGGTGGATGGATGGAGAAGTGGATGGATGGATGGATGGATAGATATGATGGAAGGATAGATGGATAGATGATAGATAGATGGTAGATGGGTGGATGGATGGATGGATGGATGGATATGATGGAAGGATAGATGGATGGATGATAGATAGATGGTAGATGGATGGATGGATGGATAGATGATAGATACAATGGATGGATAGATACACAGGATGAATGGATAGATAGATGATACATAAACAGATATGATGGATGGATGGATGGATGGATAGATGCATAGATAGATAGATGATAGAGAAGATAAATATAGATAAACATAATGGGTAATAGATGATTGATAAGTAGATAATACATAAACACATCGATGATGGTTGGATAAATATTGACAGATATTGATAGATGTACAGGTAGATATTAATAGGTATAGCTAGATATTGGTATATATCAATAGTTATACATTATCAATGCATATGGATACACAGATGATAAAATTCATATGTCGATTAAGATGACAGGTACACATTGATAAGCAGTTGATAGATAATAGTTGGAGCGTTCTTAGATAAAGGATGCATAGAAATACATGGGATGGTGGAAAATACAGGTGATGACAGATAGAGCCAGTCTACGGGTCGTCTATCGATGATAGATCACAGAGATATACAGATACATGGAAAGTCTATACAACGCAGATAGATGGCTAACCCTGCATTTCCCCGTGGAAGAGTGGCCAGGTGACATCATAACCCGGTCCCCGGAAGTGACTCATTGTCCGCAGGACACGGGTGCGGGAGCTCAGAGCTCGGTTCTCCAGCAGCTTCCGCATCTCCCCCGCATCTCTCTTCGCCCCCGTTGCCTCGTGGAAATGTCTGCCTCTGCCCTCCAGCCTGACGCCGCTGTGGATGCCGACTGCCCCCACCCCCGCTGCCATGGGACGAGCAAGTGAGGCAGGAGCCCCCACCCCCCACCGAGGGCAGGCGTGGGCCGTCCCTGCCCCGTGGCCTGGCCATTCTGGGCACAGAACGAAAGATGTCGCAATGCACACAGCTTTACGATGCAAAAGAAAATATGTTCTGCTAGCAAGTTTTTCACTTTTTTTTTAATTTAAAAAAAAAAAAAGAAAAAAATGGGAATTAGCTCTGTCTGGGTGGGAGGGGCGCTTGCTTCTCTGCCTGCTAAGTTAGGAGGACAGTCCTAGCTCCCCGCCCACGTGCATGGGATTGCATCCTGCAGACGACCCTGGCCAGGTGGGCAGGGTCTCCCCGTGGCCTCTTGAAAGCAGCCCTGGGGTCAGAGGCTGTGACGCAGGCACCCCACCCCAGGCAGGGCTGCAGCAAGCCTCACAGGAGGCAGGCGGCCCCTCAGGCTTCGCGGCTTCGCCGCCGGAGCGAGCGAGTGAGCAGACGGTTAGTTACACAGGAAATTTCAACACGGGTTTCCTCTCTCCCCACCCTGCCTCCCAACGGTGGCTGCCAGGCTCGGAGGTGGACCCTGGCGAATTTGCATTTCGCAACGGCCGGGCCATGCCCCCGTGAGACCTGCCGGAGCAGCCACAAGACAGCCGCCGTGACTCGGGCCGGCCCTCTGTGGACACAGACGGTTCCGAGGCACGTCTGACGGCCGGCCGGCTTCCAGAATGAGGACCGCCGCCGTCCGGACACCGGGCTCCGAGACAGAGCTGCCGGCAGCCCTCTGAGACTGCAGGTGAGCCCTCGGCCCCACAAGTGCTGGGTCCGCGCATTGTCGGGAATCAGGGAGGCCCAACGGGGACAGGGTCTCGGGGGTGCAGATGTGGGCAAAAGGGGGGCTGCACACACAGCCGGGCAAACCCCCAGAGAGACCTTGCAGAGATGCCCAGCAGGGAAACTCGCCTGCAAACGTTCATCCGGTAAGAGGCTCCCATGCCGGCCAAGCCGAGCCCCGCACTGGGCGGGCGTATGGGGCCAACACCCTGACAGCCACGGGGGCGGACAGGGGGCCGTGAGCCCCCGCAGACGAGCTCACGGGTGCCAGATCATGTGCAAACACGGGGCCTTGGAGCATGTGCCAAGCCGCTCTCCAGCGGTGTCTGGGCAGAAGGGAGTGCGTGGCCCGGGCTGGAGCACCCATCTGGACACGGTTGTGGCACGGCGGGCGGTCAGCCTCGCTGGGTAGTAAGGAGGCGGAACCTGGGCCACGTGCTTCTGCGTGCAAAGCAGACACGGTTTCTCTGCGTCCCTGTCGTGTCTGTGCAGTGGGGATGGTCACAGGCAGGGCCCCAGCACTGGGTGCTAAGAAACGGCATCGGCCCAGGAAGAAGCCTGTGGCCGTGCTGGGGACTGTGCCCATGACACCGGACACGAGCATCTGTCGTTCTGTTCTGGGATGTTTGCTGCAGGAATGGCAGGTCATCGGGGCACGGCCGGTGCCAGCCCTGGTGCAGGGAGGGGGGTGTGCCTCCAGGACGGTGGCCCCCAAATCCTGCTAATTGCGTCTGGGGAGGCCGATGAGACCCAGGTCTCGGGAGGAGTCCGGGGGGTGGATGTGGCCTCTGGATGGTACTTGGGGCAGCATATGAGGGTCTGCTGGCCGTCGGAAATACCCCTGCTTAGCCACAGCCCAGGGACATGCATGCCGCAGCTGGACAGTATGTAAGGCTCACCCGGGACCCCAGACCTAACCACACCCTGGGTGGTTGTGTTCAGGACAAGGAGACACGAAAGGGCTAGGGTTAGGGCAGATGAGCCCTTCCACGGACCCCCAACTGGGGTGCTGCTCTCCCGTCCAGCCCCTCCGTCTGTACCTCCTTCTTGGTGTCCCCACCGGCCGGCAAGCAATCGCAGCTGGGCCCTCCCTTTCACATCCCCCTTCACGGCCCTGGAGGCAGCAGGGTGGGTGGGCAGGATATGGGGAGCGTAACATGCACCTGCCAGCTCGCTCTGCCGCCCCTACGGAGGACAGGGCACCCACACTGGTCAGGGTCCCTCTCGGCTTCTCCCTGGGGCCAGCAACATCATAGGGAATCATGAGCCCGTGACCCAGCTCAGAGAGCACCTGCGGGGACGTCCCCAGAGGCAGCACTGGGCTCCCCCAGCCGTGTGTGTCCGTACCCTCGTTGGCACCCAGACGGACATGGGGGGCGCCGTCTCTCCGGAGCAATAAACAGATCCCGCAACTGTGTGGACCGCTCAGAGCCAAGCAGGGATCTTGGGGGTGGGAGACGGCTGTATCTGCAACATCCCCCTACCCCACATGGGGAAACTGAGGCCAGAAGAGGTGAAGGAGGTCGCCCAACCACACCCGACCCAGACTTTCACCCTCCAGAGTCCTCTCCTTAACCTGCTGCCCGTCCACTAGCCTGCCATCTCATTGATGCAGACGCTGACCAAGTCATCACATGCCCGGCTCAGGGCTGTGCTTCCGGGTAGGGGCGGGGGAGAGAACTCAAAATTATTGAGATGCAAACCTAGGCTGCAGGTTGCAAGGATTTGAGGGTGGGAAGAAATCCAGGAGGGCTTCCTGGCAGAGGTGGGGCTCACCAGGTCAGTGTAGCACCAAAGATGTTGTGCCCGGGCTGTGTGTGTTCTGGGTGAGGGCTGGGGACGACCCCAGGAGGCAGGTGACAGGTTAGCACCCAGCCCAGAAAAGCAAAGGAAGCTTCCGGCACTGCTGGAAATTGTGGATCTGAGCTTTGCAAGGAGATCGGATTGGGACCCTGGTCTGAGCATGGGGACGAGAGCCGGGAGGGCAGTGCTCATATCGAGGGAATGTGTGGTTTGCTGGCTGGGGCGGAGGGCGGCTGGACCAGAGGATGGGCAGTCCCCTGTGATGCCCTATGGCTAGCAGGCAAGGAGGCATGGACCAACGTAGGACTGTGGTGTCTGTTGAAGTTGGTGCCTTTGTGCAGACGCTGGTGCTGACTGGACCCCCAGAGAGCCTCACGAATAGTGCAGGTCTGATGGCAGGGACCCTGGGTGACCTCGATGATGTTTATGGGGGGACCCCTGACAGAGAGAGGGGCTGTAGGCAGAGGGAGGGGCAAAGGGAGGGTGTCTTGGGATAGAATCAAGTGTCAGGTATGCAGGGTGAGGGCACGGTCTCTCTGCTATGGCACAGGCATTGGGTGGAACCTGCAGTCTGCCTCCACCAGATGCCAGTCCCATTTCTTCCCCCAAAAGTGGGAATGTCCAGAAATGTTCCCTGGGGGGAGGGGCAAAGTCATGGGTGGTTGTGAAGCAGTGTGATAGATAGATGATGGATGGATGGATGGATAGATAGACAGACAGACAACAGGTAGATAGGGATGGACAGATGATAGATTGGATGGATGCATGGATCTAGATGGATGGATGGATAGATGATAGATATAGACAGGTGATAGAGATAGATAGATAGATAGATAGATAGATATGGATGGATTGATGGAAGAAAGAAGGGATAGTTAATAGATAGCTGATAGATGATAGATATAGATAGAAAGATGATAGAGATAGATAGATAGATAGATAGATAGATAGATAGATAGATAGATAGATATGGATGGATAGGTGGATGGATGGATGGATAGATGGAAGGACGAATGGATAGATGATTGATAGATAGATAGATAATAGATATAGATAGATACATAGATACATAGATAGACAAGAGTCTCTCATGTAGACCAAGGTGTCTCTGCCTCAGCACTGCTGACATCTGGGGCTGGGTCCCTCCTCTGATGTGGGATATCCTAGGAAATGCAGAGTGCTGAACAGTGTCTCTGGTCTTCACCCACCCGATATCAGGAACATCCCACAAGCTATGACACCCCTATCTGTGTCCAGACATCACCAAGTGTCTTCTATGGGGCAGAATCACCCCCAATTCAGAACTGCCAAGGGAGAGGATGAGAAGGAACAAGGGACAACACTGCCAGAGCCCTGGGAGGAACAGCAAGACCATGTCACATTCTCTGGGCCTCAGGGAGAGGACTGGGCCGGGCCAGGGTGCTCGGGGACACTTTCTCCCATTTCTTAAGATTCTGCCACATGTTTTTGTTTCTGTGATGAAATTACAGTGGTGATAGGGCACAGAGGTGATAGGGCACAGAGCTCACTACAGAATAAGCAGATGCAGGGGAGAAATGAGCCAAGGTTTACTCTGCTCTCTTGCCACAGGAAGGTCCCTATGGTGTGTGTGTGCTATCCTATACCACAAGATGATCTGACCAAGAACAAAACCTTGGCTTGAACAAGTGGCATTTTTACTAATAAGACAGGAACAATAGGAAAACTTTTGTAATATTCTGCGCCACAAAGAGGACAGGGAAAGTATGTGGATTAGGGAGCCTGGCTTCTGGCCAGCCTGGTCAGTCACTGTCTTGGATGTGTCCCATCCACCAGGAGGTGCCGTCTCCTCCAAGTACCCTGCACTTGGAGGCATGGAGTCTCCATGTATGTGTTGGTGGGGAAAGGGAATGGAACAAGGCCACCCCTGCACTCAGGACAGGGACCGACCAGCAGGCACACACGTGGGATGGGATGGGAGAGAACCCAGTAGTCATGGCCAATAATAATGTCAATAATAATGCATAGGGTGAGTGCATATGCTGCAGCTTTGTAGACAACCCCAGGAAAAATCGCCATGAGCTTAGTAGTTGATGGATGGGTTACTGACGGATGGATGGATGGATGGAAAGGTGCGTTGACGGTTGAATGAGTAAATAACTGGAAGGATGAAAGTTTGGATAGATAGTTACAAGATAGATAGATAGATGATAGATAGATAGACAGATGAATGATAGGTAGACATGATAGGATGGATGGATGGATGGATGGATGGATGGATGGATGGATGGATGGAAAGAAGGAAAGGTGGGTAGGTGGAAGCATGGATGGATAGATAGAGAGGCTGGCTGGCTGGCTGGCTGGATGGATGGGTGAATGGGTGGATGGATGGATATGTAGATGGATGGATGGATGGATGGATGGATGGATGGATGGATGAAAGGATAGGTGAGTTGGTGGATGGATGGATGAATGGGTACATGGATGGATGGATGGATGGGTGGGTGGGTGGGTGGGTTGACGAAGGGACAGATGGATGGGTTGATGGGTGTATGGATGGATAAACGGAAGGATGGATGGATGGAGGAATAGGTAGATGGAAGGTGCTGTACACATGGACCAATAAACAAGAAGAGGCAGGTTGCCCACCCATCCCTCCAGATCTGTTTCTTAGGGCAGCCATAACCAGTGACCACAACTGGTGGCAAGGAGTTGGAGATGCAGTGGAGCTACACAGAGGCGGTGGTCACACACCATGGTGAATGAGCCCAAGGCCACTGCAGTGTTCACCTTGAAATGGTGAATTGTATGGTAGTGTAAAGCAGAGAGAGCGGAAACAAACGGCCGTCCGATGCCCATGCTCTTACTTCCTCACCCCGGGCTATAAACACTGTCTGCAGGACACATTGCCAGTGAGCCGGGTGCCACAGATTCTGAGTCACACTCACAGGAAGCCGCTGAAGGGCGTTCCTGAAACCCCACCACAAGATGCCCGTCCTGAGCGAGGGCTGGTTGGTTTCCTTCCCTGAGCACGACTCCCTCCTAAGGAAACACGGCCGTCCCCACTTGTAAACAGGCATGCAAACAGCAGACAAGCTGAGCTTTCGCCTGCAGGGCCGTGCACAGCCCGGCGTGTGCAGCCCCCTGTGTGCAGAGTGTCCTCCTGGCCGTGGCTTTGATTTCCAGCTCACACCAGCACCACGGTGACCTTCCTCGCCACTGGGTTCCATGCTGGTTGCTGTGTATGGACACCAGGCCCTGTGCATACTGTCATTGCTGAAAACAGATTGTAGGGGAGAGACAACAGGAGAGCAGAGAGATCATTAAGGTGCCAGAGAAAGTTTTAGGGACACAAACTTTGGGGGAACAGAGCTTATTGCAAATATCGTGGCCCCGTGATCCACATTCAGGGATCCCATTGAGGTCACAGGGACCAGCTAAGCCCACTTTGCCCAAACATGTTTTTTTTTTTTAATTTATTTATTTGTCAGAGAGAGAGAGAGAGAGCGAGCACGAGCACAGGCAGACAGAGTGGCAGGCAGAGGCAGAGGGAGAAGCAGGCTCCCTGCCGAGCAAGGAGCCTGATGTGGGACTCAATCCCCGGACACTGGGATCATGACCTAAGCCGAAGGCAGCCGCTTAACCAACTGAGCCACCCAGGCGTCCCAGCCCAAACATGTTAACGGGCCACATGGACTCAGGCACAATGACCCCACTCAGAGCATTTGACCTATACCCCAGCCCAACACAAGAATTATCCCTAGATCCTCTTTCCCACTAAAAGTAGTTTCCATCTTGCTCAACACGTCAGACAACTTCCGTAGTGCCTTATACTCGTCCTCAGATGCTGAGAGGCGGAACATCAACCCCAGGTCAGGTGCCTGGGACTTCCCATAGGGCACTTGGGGGGCACAGGCTGGGTGGCTCCTGAGCCCCCACCCAGTGCTGCCCTCCACGTGATGGGTGACATCTGCGTGTCATGTTCAGAGCTTCTCCTTGGATGCTCCCCACTGCCCTGAATGTCCAGCTTCACACCCTCCAAGCACGACTGAGTCCTGCCTTCACACTGCCATGCCTACCTGTCCACCAGGTGTGGACTGAACACCCCATCCCACCTTCTCTGCACTCCCCTAGCAGCACAGCAGGATCTCCACGCCACCCCCTGGCTCCATGACCTCTTCTGATAATGAGCGTGTGCAGTAGCCCACAACACGCTGGGGTATGGCCCACCGGGTAGCACCTCCTGCACCTGGACGGCACACTCCACGACAGGTCCCTGGTTAAACACAGTGGCCACATGACCCATGCACCTTGAGGACGTGACGCTCTGGGAGAGAAGTAGACACACATGGTCACATGGTGTGCAATTCTACTTATAGGAAATGTGCAGAACGTTTCTGTGTACAGCAAACCTGGAAAACCCAGTGACAAAAACCAGATTGTTGGTGCCAGTGGGAGGTGGCAGTAGTGAGGACGGGGATGTCTTAGTCCATTGTGGTGACGACTCTGTGTCTGGGGTGAGCCCACTTCCTGGTCAGCAGAGACCTCCATGGTTCCTGCAGAGGGAGGGAGTGGAGACCTCAGGTATCCACAGAAAGCACCACTTGGTGGCCTGACTTGGCTTGGGCATTAAACAGAACAGTGCAAATGTTACAGGTAGGGTGACCAGCCATGTAGATTTGCCTGGGAAGCCGGGGGTCCTGAGAAGCAGGACTTCAGGAACCAAGATGGGGGTAGTCCAGGCAAAGTGGGTATAGTGTGTTGAATGGTGGACACCCCAAATATATGCCCATGTCTTAATCACCCCACCTGTGAAGCTTATATGGAAATAGGGTCTTTGTAGATGTGATGAAGGGAAGCATCTGAGATGAGCTCATCCTGGATCGGGGTGGCCCTAAGTCCAATGACGGGTGTCCTTGTAAGAGACAGAAGAGGAGACACAGACACAGGGGAGAAGCCATGTGATGATGAAGGCAGAGGTAGGAGGTGTAGATACAGGATAAGATTGGGTAGATACTGAGATAATAGCTAGATATAGATGCATGGATGGATAGATTAGATAGATAGAAAGAAATAGGGATGGAGGGATGGAGGGGTGGATGGATGGATAGAAGGTTGTGCAGATGATAGATACATACATAGATAGATACACAGATACATAGATGGATGCATGAATGGATGAATAGGTAGGTAGGTAGGGAGATGATAGAGATAGATGATTGATAGATGATAGATATAGGGATGGATAGATAGGTAAGTAGGTAAGCAGTTGATGATAGATAGATGATTAGATAGATAGATAGATAGATAGATAGATGGATGGATGGGTGTAGGGATGGATGGATGGATGGTCTTGCAGATAGATGATAGATAGATATAGGGATGGATGGATGGATGGATGGTCTTGTAGGTAGATGATAGATGATAGGTAGATAGATATAGGGATGGATGGATGGGTGGGTGCATGCATGGTTGGATGGTCATGCAGATGGTAGGTAGATAGATGCATGGATGGATGGATGGATGGATGGATAGGTAGGTAGGTAGGGAGATGATAGATAGACATAGGTAGATGATAGATAGATAGATAGATAGATAGATAGATAGATATAGGGATGGATGAATGGATGGATGGATGGATGGTCATGCAGATAGATATAGAGATGGATGGATAGGTAGGTAGGTAAGCAGATGATGATAGATAGATGGGTAGATAGATAGATAGATGGATGATAAATAGATAGAGTCTCTCATGTTAGACCGGCACTTCTCAGCCTCGGCACTACTGACATCTCAGGCTGGAGGGCTCTGAGGCAGGGCCTGGGAACTGTAGGGTACTGAGCAGCATCTCTGGTCTCCACCCACCACATGCCAGGAACGACCCCCTACTCTACTGTGACCAACAGAAACAGCCCTGGGCACTGTGGGGCATCCCCTGGGGGCCCAGTCACCCCCAGGTAGAAATTCCTTCACCAACACTGAGCGTGTTGGGCAGGAACATTCCCTACGTCTCATGGGCCAACCACCTATGGGGTTGAGGGACACTAGGCTCTCCTTGGGGTGTCAAGGAGCACCCAATTATATTGATCAGAAAATCCACATACGTTGTATGGAATGCACTGTATGAGTACCAAGGCCAGCCCCGGGGGCTTCCTCCCCCAAACCTCAGGGTGCCTGCTTAGGGCTCCATCAGGCCCCGTCTCTGATTCCACGTGAAGGCCAGGATGTGGCAGGTCCTGGAGGGTCCCAACATGCACCAAACACTGTGTGGTCTCACCATGAGTGTGTAAGGGGAGGCCTGATGTGCATTTGTGTCTTCCGTGCACATCTGCAAAAGCCACGAGCTGTGCGTCTGACCACGGCCACTCTCTGACCTAACGCTTAACCTCTATTTCCTCTTCTGCGACGTGACAAAAACACTATTTTCTCTCTCCTCCTCTTGAGGATGCTGGGCTAACACTCAGGCCACAGGGGATGTAAGGCTGCTCAGATACAAGGAGCTGACTCCAGAAATGAGACGCCCTTGAGCAGTAGGACTCCCAGCAAGAAGGGATTCAGCTCGGTGATTTCGGGCCATGGGTTTACCCAGCCTCGGCTTAGCGATCTGTATGGCGCTATATCATCACTCCGTGGGGTTTTGTGAGTTCACTCAGCTCCATGCCTGTGTCACAGGAAAACACGGTAAATTAGAAAGCATGCGTTATTAGCTCCCTGGTGGTGTTCTCTCATCAAAGCTGGGTGGGGGCCCAGTGTTTTCACACAACAACCGAATCCATGAGCAGTGGGGGTTGACGCTCTGCAGGATCCAGGACCTGAGGCAAGGTAAATCCACCATGGCCTCCAGGACATGCCAAGGGCCCCTTCCATCTCCCCACCTTCTGGACCCTCCTGGCTCTGGTCAGTGGCAGGTGTGCTTGGAAAGAGGACTCCCAGACATTCTTCGTGGTGGGACAGAGTTTCGGGACCCTCTTGGCTTCTGATTAGAACACTGATGGACCCACTCCCTTGAACTTTTCCCAAAGCCAAGCTGTCTACCTCTTTAGCCTTGCCCACCCCCCTTGGGCCCCAAGTCTCTGATGCTTCTGGCAAAATTGTGTCTCATGTTCTCCCCACGCCACATCCATGTTGAGCTGTCCTGGTTCATGGTGGATGTTTCCAAGTTACCTGATTCTGCCATCCATGGACAGTCTTGTCATTGAAAATCCTAGGGTCTGGATGGACGAGAACATGTCAGTTCAAATGCGAAATAGGTCCTGTCTTTGGAAAGCAGGGGTCTCAGATGTCAGAGAGAAAAACGCATTCACCTTCTTCTGCACAGGGAAAAATTAGGATCAGCACCTAGGGTCTTGACTCTCTGAGGTTTCTGTATTGATTAAGATTCTCAACAGAAGCAGACTCCAGTGGTTAGTTTTATGTGTGAATGTGGCAGGGCCTCAGGGTGCCTAGATATTTCAGCCAATAGGCCTCTGGGTGTGTCTGTGTGACATGAGCATTGCATCAGTGGACTGAGTAAAGCAGATGCTCTCCCCAGTGTGGGTGGTCCTCAGGCAAGCCGGCAATCCTTTCCTGGCCTAAGGAGAACAGACAGTGGGTAAAGGAGAATCAGCTCCCTCTGCCTCACTGTCTCCAACCTAAGATATATGTCTTCTCCTGCCTTCTGATGGGAATGTATCACAGACTGCTTCCCTGGGCCTCCAACCTGCAGACAGGAGACTGTGGGATGTTTCACCCTCCACAATCATGTGAGCCAATTCCTTTAATAATTCTCTTTATATACGTGTGTATGTGTATATATGCTACTGCTTTTGTTTCTCTGCAGAATGCTGACTCATGCAAGAACCAGAAAGATGGAAAGATGATAGATAGATAGATAGATAGATAGATAGATGATAGATAGTATCAATGGGTAGGTAGGTAGGATGGATGGATGTAGGGATACATGGACGGAGAGATGGATGGATGGATGGATGTAGGGATACATGGATGGATGGATGGATGGATGGATGGATGGATGGATGTAGGGATACATGGATGGATGGATGGATGGATGGATGGATGGAATATAGATAGATATATAGATAGATAGATAGAATCAATGGGTAGGTAGATAGGTAGGATGGATGGAAGGATGGACACATACATTAATACATAGATATATAGATGATACATGGAAAGATCTATGTCTACCTATAGGAGAGACAGAGACAGATAAAGTGAGGAAGAGGTTTATTTTAAGGAAATGAGTCTTATAATTGGAGGCCAGCAAGTCTGAAATGTGCAGGGTTGACTAGCAGGCTGAGGCCCAGGGAAGCGGTGAAGCTGCATTTTGAGTGTGAACACTATCTGGAGACATAAAATTCCCACTTCCTCAGAGGAGGTCAATCTGTTGCCTCTTAAAGCTTTCAACTGATCAGACGAGGCCCACCCAACCCATTACGCCGGCCACCTGATTTACCTAAAGTCCGCTGATTGAAATGTTAATCCAAAAGAAATACACACAGCAACATGTTGACTCATGTGTGACCACGGATCTAGATACCGTGGTACCGCCAAGTGGACAACATAATGCTTACTGTTACATGGCAGCAATGCAAAGGGGACTCTTTCGAGGCACCCCCATAGGTCCCAATTGAGTTGCTGAACTTCTTTTCTCCTGTATGCAACAGACCAACCTTGTGGCTCATCTTACAGCAAAGAAAGGCACAAGGGAAGGCAGTTGGCTGTATTTTGTTTTTTGCACTGTTTGTGCGGACATATCTTCTCCTTTCTTTTTTCCCCAGTTTTATCGAGATATAACTGACATATAGCTTTTCATGAGCTGCAGGGGGACAACATCATAATATAGCATGGGATATGTGTATATGGGAGCATGGTTTCAAAAGGAAATGAAGCTTTGTTTGAATCCATAAACACAGTTTTCTGTTACTAAGTTTTAGGAGGGGATAAGAAAGAACACCTCAGATGGTTTACATGGTGAAACAAAGAATTACAACCACTTCACTGGCAAACTTGTCCTTTTGCGTTTTCTTGGTCTGATAAACCTTTGAGCTTTGTCACTAGAGACCTGAGTGACATCTTTCATGATGTCTGCAAAGACTTACCAGATGCATCAGGACAGGGTAGCTCAAACTTTCAATTCTCTTCCATGGGGTGAACGTTCTGAAATCCAGCAAGTGGGTAGCATGCGTGTCATGAAGACCCCAAAGATGAAGAGAACCCCACTATGGGATCCTTGGCCTGATCTTCACGGAAAGATAAAAATCTGCTTCTCATGATCTTATAAGTTTCACAACCCTCAGCTCAATGGCCTCTACACCACCCAGGAAACCCAGCCCTTCTCCTGTCTCCTGAGTCCCCTGCAGTTCATGGTGGGAGGCAGGGCATGGGGTTCTGCATCTATAGGACCACATGCCTCCCCGGCTAGCAGCTGACAGCACAGCAAAAGGCTGCGTGTGCATGGGCAAGTTGTATGTAACTCATTAAGTTGAGAGCCCACAGAACAACAAGGGACCTAGTTAGAGAGGTCCCAGGGCTATGTGTAAATGCAAAAAGGTTTCCCATGTAGATACAGGATTGCATTCTTATAGGCTGAATTCCATCCCTGCAAAATTCGCCTGTTGGGATCCTCACCCCAAGACCTCAGAATATGACCTGAACTGGAAATGGGATTTTTGCAGATGTAGTTAGGCAAAATGAAGTCACACTGCAGTAGGGTGGGTCCCTACTCCAATATGACTGTGGTCCTTATAAAAGGGAGAAATCTGGACACAGACATGCATGCACACACTCACAGAAGGACAATCATGTCAGGACACAGGGAGAAGACGGGGTCTACGTGCCAAGGAGGGGCACAGCCTCATCCCCGCCTGGATCTCAGACCTACAGCCTCAGCCCCGCCTGGATCTCAGACCCACAGTCTCAGCCCCACCTCAACCTCAGACTCCCATTCTCCAGGACTGGGAAACATAAATATCTGTTTATTATTCCGTGAGAAAACAAATTTGCAGACTCAGGTACTCTGTTATAGCAACCATAGGAAACCCATACCATCAACAGTTGGGACAATTTCTTACACAGCATTAGGACTCCAACCATTGTGGTTTTCTTCTCTGCTTCCTGCCCTAATCTGCTATTTCTCAGAAATGGAGAACAATCCCGCAGAGGAGAGAACAACACCATTGCCTGGTCAAGGGTGGCTTGTCTCTACTGCAACCCTTGCTGGCCTCTGTACTCAAGCGTGGTCTGTGGTTGGCTTTCAGGAGGGAGTATTTATATCCAATGACCACCTCGAGCTGGAGCTTTGTCTGGAACAGATGTATGGACATGCACTGCTCCATGGTGGTCTCTCTCCCATCAAATATCTAAGCAGGGACCCTATGGGTCAGAAGCCATGAGAAAGAATATATGGACAGGCCTTGGCTTCAGGCCACCCCAGATTTCTCTGTCTCCACTCTGGACCCCACAGGCATGAGGATCATCTCTGCAGAGTCACCAAACAGAACATCTGCTGGGTCTGCAGCAAACCTCACGTGTTTCAGAGGATTGGATGCATTCCTGATGCCGCTCTCTGAACTCAAAATAATTGAGGCGGAAACAATAACAAACAGCTGACCAGAGATTCATTCACTGCTGGACCTTTCCAAATAGCCCGTGGGCCAAAGATGGCGATGAAAACAGAAAAGACTTTGAATGAATGATGCTGCTGGCAGACACGGCCTCAGAGGTGTCCACGTCCTCTCTCCCAAATGCCCACACCCTAATCCCCAAGGGCTAAGCAGGATAATGTAGGTGCTTCCAGAATCCGGAAAAGACAAGGAAACAGATTTTCCCCTAGAGTCGCCACAAGGAGCCAGCTTTGCCAATATTTTGACTTTGAACCGGGAAAACGGATTTTGGGCTTCTGGCCACCTGGGTGGTAAGAAAGCAGATCTCATTTGTCTAAAGCTCATGGGATTTGTCACAGGAGGATGATGCAAATGATAATTAGGACACAGTGCATCAAAGTACATAAGATGGGACCCAAGTAGTGAAAACAGGCAAATTCATAGCCTTGAATCCATTGATGAGACAAGAAGAAAAACTACATGCCCACGGCCCAAGATTCCATCTTAAGTATCTAGGAATAACTAGCTGAAGCCAAAGTAAGGTAGAAGGAAGGAAACGATGAAATGAAGAGATCAGTAGAACAGAGGGGGGAAATGGACAGGGGTGGGGTGGGGGGGGGAAATGTGCAGAGCTTATCCTTATGCCTGTGGGATCCAGAGTTTAGGTCCCACCATACGGTTGTTCTTAGGGTTGAATGTGATGCACCAGCTGAAGACTGGCTGGTTGGAAATGCCCGGTAAACACCACAATTTACAATCAGACGCTCCCAGGCAAGTGACACCTTGCTTTGCGGAAACACCCTCAGGAAGTAACGTACATTTGTCCCTAACAGCATCGCTGTGACAATTCTGCCTCCTGTCCATACCCGTCTCAACCAGAAAGAGGAAAAACGCAAACAACTTTTGAAACATCGGGGAGATCCAAGCCCAACAGTTAATTTTCTTGATTAATTAACTGTTTAATGTATTTGTGTTTTCACCGTGCTTAGTACGATAATGACTTCAAGGCACCCAACTTTGTTGTAAGTAGGAAAGCCAGTTTGGGGCAGTTATTGGTGGAACTGCTCCCACCGTCTGTGGGGACTGGATTCGGGAGGTTAGCAGTGGGCACAGTCCCTGTAAGATGCTTCCCCTTCTCCCGGAAGATACCGTTTCTTGCAGGATGGATGTGAGTGTTGGGTTCTCACAGAGACTCTAAAGCCGGGAGCACAGCCTTGTCACCTCCTGGGACCCAGATCCCCTTCTCAAAAAAGCAGAGAGAGCGTGGCTCCTCACCACCTCATGTCTCATCCATTTTTTTTCCACTGTTAGGTGTATCAAAGCATGTGATATAGTCATGTTTCTTGCACCGATTTGACCACAATGACCACAGACCCCCAAGCTGTTGAACATTTCGATGCCCATTTACAACCCCCTACAAATCAAAAGCGGTTTCACTAACAACTAATTTTGCACACTGTCCTCTCCCCCCAAGTCCCAGGTGACCTCTCCCTCTCCATGCATGAAGACTGAGAGCAGTAGAGGTCCTTCAAACTCAGATGCCCAAGGGACCAGGGACCGCCCAGGGGCAGAGGAGGGTCCCCACACACACTTAATTTTAAAATAATCAATGCATGACTATGGAAATAAGGTTGTTTCTTTTCCAATCAACATTCAACTCAAATGCAAGCTCAAGAAAGTTCTAGAATTCTGGGTGAACCAGGGAAGCAAGCCCTTTTCCACGATAGATGGATGTGTACTATGACACATGTCCCCAGTGGCCCCAAAGGAGATGTTCACCTTCTTAATATTCAACTCCAGGTATCACAATCCTGAAAGGTCCCTTGTCACCCACCTGGTTGCACATGTGTTGACCCCCAGGGAGGTGGCTCACTCATAAAGCAGCTGCACGGGGCCCATGCAGGGGAAGGTCTGAATTTCCTGGAGCAGAGGCAATGCTCACATTTCCAGTTTGTCACCTTTCCGTCCTCCACGCCCCAAGGACGCAAGAGCTGCCCGTCGGACACATGGAGACTTTTCAACATGGCGGGATCACCTCCCACTAGCTTCAAGATTCATGGGTGGGAATCGCACGGATGAAACCGTTGCATCATTTCTTCCGAATCTGCGACTCCGTGAGCTAGCAAGCCCTCACTGGAACCGAACCAGAGCCTATAGGCTCCAGGAACATGAGACATCTTCCTGGGGGAACTTGCAAGATGTGTGTTGAATTCAATGCCTGTTGAAAGCGAAAATGAGAGGATACATGTTTCTTTCGGCGCACGAATATTCAGTTTTTTTCATCGTGTGGGAAAATCTTGACCGTAGTCCACCTCATGTGGGAAGTCATGTCTCATACATTTTTTCCCACTGTTAGGTGTATCAAAGCATAGGATATAGTCATGTTTCTTGCACCGATTTGACCACAATGACCACAGACCCCGAGCAAGCCTTTCGGCACGGAGGGCCCGATGGACAGGAAGTGAAACACACATGTGTGTCACAATGCGCACACCTATTTTTGTTGTCGTGACTTGGACGGGATCAGAGACCAAAGGGTTTCGAGCACGTCGCCGAGACACTCAGAATCTGCAAAAACAGTGATAACAAAACGGCAGTTTGAGGAGAGAGAGAGAGAGAGAATCGCGTGACATTGCCCAGTCTTCCAAGAGTCCCTTCATCGGTTGGTGACAGGCATGATACGGCATGTAACGCGGAGACCATTAGAGACGCCTTCAGAACGGTCGCCTCGCCGCCGGGTTCTCAAACAGTCACGTTCGCGGTGGGTCCGGAACGGTTTGCATCTCTTAAAACTGACTGTGTTGGCTGCGAACGTCCAGATTGTTTTAGGCCGCACAGACGAACACACTGGTGCTCATTTCCTGGGGCAGCCGTAACTGAGGACTACACACGGGTGACCGAAAACAACAGAAATTCTTAACCTCCCAAGTCTAGGCCAGAAGTCTGAGATCCAGGCGGGGCAGGGATGCTGAGATCCAGGCGGGGCAGGGCCGTGCTCCCTCCTGAGGCTCTAGGGGAGGGTCCTTCCTGCCTCTTCCAGCTTCTGGGGCTCCAGGTGTCGCTGGGCTGGTGGCCGTGTCCCTCCCCTCTCTGCCTCCATCGTCACGTGGCTTCTTCTCTGTCTGTGTCTCATGTCCTCTGGATCTTACAAGGACCCCGTCACTGGATTTAGAAGGACAACCTAATGCAGGATGGTCTCACGTCAGATCCTTCATTTAATCACATCTGCAAAGACCCAATTCCCCAAGAAAGCCCCATTCCCAGGCTCCGGGGGTCAGGATGTGGACATATCCTTTTGGGGTCACGTTTCCTGTCTCCCTCCCCACACACTGTGGTAGGCCACGAAGCAGGGTTTGCTGGCTCAGTGGAGGCGCTGACCTTGGTCTCGTTCCTGGACGGCCAGGAGCAGGAGAGGAAGAGGGCCGGTTGGGGACAAGGGGTGGGCAGAGCAGCAGGCACAGAGCCCTCAGCAGGGCATGTCAGGGGGAAACCTTGTGCCCTTGAAGGTGAGAGCAAAGAGGAAGCAGCCCCAAGTGGGCCAGTCCCCAGCCAATTGTCAGAAATACCAAAGCAGAGTTCGCCATGGGGGAGGGAGGGCAGCCGAGGTCAGAGCATCAGAGAATAGGGACGCATAAACCCACTCCCTTTGCAGTCTGCCCTTGGGGACACCGTTTCACCCACCACAACCCTAGACATGACTTGACATCGAAACATGGACGGGAAAGCCAAACAGAAACATGGGCAAAGGTCTGAACGTCCCTCCCGGGCGCTGCCAGTGTTCTCCGAGCTCCCATATCGCCGCCTCCTGCCGTCTCGTGCCCGGGAATCACCGCGCAACCCCCCACAAGGCGTGCGAGCAGAGGTGGCCCCCGGAGTTCAGCCAGCCCCGGCACACACCCCCTCAGCCATGCCGGGGCCCTGCCCAGCCCCGGGGCCGGTGAAAAGGTCAGGGTTGAAAATCCCCACCTTCCGCAGGACAGAACCGAGACTTCTGCCTCGCCGCCGCCAAGGGGGACAGGGGCCTGGAACCGCGCCCAGGCTGTGCACAGGGATCACTTCCCTCCGGGTGCATGTGTGTGTGTGCGTGTGGGTCTCCACCATCCCACTCATGGGGGTGTCCAGCTCGGCGCTGCTGAGTGGGACTCTCCCTGCTTAGCCCTGAAAATCCCTCTTCCAGGGAAGCACCCGGGGTCCCCACTAACTGGGCCACTTGGTGGTCACAGCCGGGAACCCACGCTGGCCCCTCCGAGGACAGACTCCGGGGTGTGGAGGACGGTGGTGACGCTACTCTGGGAGGCCAGCTCTGGATGCCACCTGCTAACGTCATCGTAGCTCAGCTGCCCCCTGGCACTCTGCTTTGATCTGGGAACACCGAGCTGCTCCTAACCCTAAAAAAAAAAAAGCACCCATGGCATTTAGGGGTTTTTCCCTCCTGCATCAGGCCACTGGCGAACCCAGGATCCCCGTCCCCCCGTAGGACATCACTGAACAGACAAGACCCACACCCGCGCCAGCAGAGTCTTGTTATCAGACCGCCCAGGGCAACCCCAAGATGACTCGGCAATGTCCCCTGTCCCCTCACCCCCAGGGGAAACAGCTTTGCTATTTTATGATACTTTTATCTTAACTTATTTTATTTATTTTTTTTTGTTTCATTTGTGTATGTGTGGTAAGAAGGCTTCGTAGGAGACCTGCCTTCTCAGCCCATCTCTACACGCACCACGGCGTCTTGCTGTTCCCTAAATCCTTTTTTTTTTAGTTTTTTAAAGATTATTTGTTTGTTTTGGGGAGAGAGAGAGAGAGCACAAGCAGGGGGAGCTGGAGAGGGAGAAGCAGACTCTCCGCTGAGCTGGGAGTCCGACGCGGGGCTCGATCCCAGGACCTGATCCCAAGGCTGATGCTTCACCGACGGAGCCGCCCGGGCGTCCCTCAAGGACGTTTTCATCTTGCAAAGCTGGAAGTGTGTCCCCATGAGACACTCTCGCCAGGTCCTCCTCTCCGAGCCCCGGGCACCCACCATCTGTGCGTCTCATGGCTCTGGGGTCCCGGTGTATGTGGAGTGACATAGGATTTGCCCTCCGGGGTCTGGCTGATGTCACTGAGCCCGGTGTCCTCAAGGTCCGTCCACGTCCACGGGGGGAGGGGGGATGGCGCCGTCCTGCATCTTCAAGCCTCCGTGTGCGGGAACCACGTTCTGCTCATCACACGTCCAAGCGACTGAACAGAGCGGCCGTACGATGCGGCAATCCCCAGAAGGAGCGAGGGCAGGACCTCGAAGGCGTATCGGCACCCACGTGACCACAGCAGCATTAGGACCTGTCGCCGAGACGGGAGAACAAGCCGAGTGATTACTGGGGACGAGCCCATGCACGGCTGGGCCAACCCTGGGCTCTTTGCACAGGACCGTAAGCCCCATCTCTGGTCCTACAAAATCAAGGGGATATAGGCAGGCTGGACGCCAAGTCCAGGCCGTGGGGAAATGGTGGCTGGCCCTCCCCCGCTAGCCTCAAACATTCGTTCGTAGGCTCTGTGTCCTTCCTGCTTCTCACTATGACCCCAAGACGCTCACCCCACCACAGCTCTGCTTACTCCCTGCTGCTCCCCTGGGTCCTACCTGCCTATTGGCCCCTCAACGTCCTCACGGTGGCCTCTCAAAAGCCTCAGCAGACCCAGGAGGTGTCCAGCGTTGGGAGACAAGCCTGAGCCCAGGCCTGCACCCTCTCTCTCTGCTACACACCGCCCCCCCCATGCACACTCACTACCAACCATCACGGACGCGTACCTGACCTAGCAGTGGGGATCCAGAAATGAATTCTGCATGACCCCGCCCCGGGGAAGGCAGACCCTGATCCCACCCCCAAACAAATCCACGTCCGGATCCTCAGACCCTGGGCATACGCCCTGTTGGCTTTGCAAACAGGAGGTTGGGCGTCGCCGACGGCG
>PISX010020123.1:0-36537 GCA_004024625.1 Mellivora capensis
AAGTGAGGAAAGCCAGTCCCAAAAGGCAATAAAATCATAATTGCATTGATAGGAAATGTCCAGAAAATCAACAGAGGCAGAAAGGAGATTAGTGGTCTCTCCAGGAGCTAGGGATCAAGTGAGTTCATGGGACATTGCCTGCAAATGAGCATCGGGTTTTTTGGGGGGTGGGCATGCATATATTCTAAAGTCGGACAGTGTTGATAGCAAACATATTAAAAATAACTGAACTTTATGGAGCTGTTTTCACAAAGAAAAGAGTCATTTATAAGCACTGTTAAATTTTAACAATGAGGTGACAGTGAGCACTGAATCCATACGGAAGCCAGTATATGTTTAAGGTTTGTGCACAGTGTAGTGTGCGCTGGTTCTTTGTGCCTTTTTGTGGCTGGATAGAATACCGTCACGTGTGGATGGCCCCATTGCTCTGCCGATGGGCACTTGGGCTAACGCGCTTTCGCTATTTTACATTGTGCTGCCACAAAACTATGTGTGAGTGTCTTTGTTTGAATACCTGTTTTCAGCTGTCCTGTGCAGATGCCCAAGATGGGAGATGCTTCCCATAGGGTTCCTCAAATGTCCAACATTTTTGTTAAACTCCTACCTTGATACATTCATGCACCTGTTTAACTTATAGATGAACCAGCAGCCTCGACAAGCTCATTGAGTTTGGAGCCCTCCAGCTTGGGGACCCTGGCATCCTTCTTCCCCACCACCGACCACGTGCGCCCCAAACCACATGGACACAGGATTTTCCTCTGTTTACCACAATACTCTTTGACATAAGTACGTTCTGCTTGAGGCTCAGCGGCAACCTGTCCAGAATGACATGGTGTAAACCCTCCTTGTCACTTTCCCCTTTAATCTCTTATTTTTTTTTTTTAGGTTTTTGTTTATTTATTTGACCGAGGGAGACACAGCAAGAGAGGAAACAAAAGCAGAAAGAGTGGAAGAGGGAGAAGCAGGCTTCCCGCTGAGCAGGGAGCCTCATGTGGGGCTCAATCCCAGGACCCTGGGATCATGACCTGAGCTGAAGACAGACGCTTAACAACTGAGCTACCCAGGTGCCCTAATCTCTTCTTTATATTAAACCCCAGGAGTTATGAAGACACCCAGAATCACCACGTTCTACAGGGAAGTTTGCCTTTCTTATTTTTCCAAATGGCTCGGGACTTTTCTGCAAGATAGGGTCAACCCTACTGGTGTTCTTAGATTTCTGTTGCAAGAGTATTCTAGAAAAAGAGGCGAGACATAAATCCTTATTACAGCACCAGTGCGGGAAGAGTTAACAATCACGGGACAGATGTCCCCTGTCATCAGTGTGATTTACATAAATATTAGTCGGAAACACATCATATTTTCTGTATTTCTCCTGATTCCTCGGTTCGTCTTGGCGAGGACACAGAGAATCTGGGTAAATAGAATCCCACATGTCTACGGCTGGACACAGCCCACATGGAGGCTTGCTTTCAAGACCTGTCTGTTCCAAGACCACAGACAGCACCCCAAGCTCACCATCCAGACTGACCAACCTTCTAAGTGCACAGTTCTGCCGAAAGACTTGTAACTGGGGCTGAGGCATGGGTTTTCTGGGGGAAGGAGCTGGGTAAGTACAACCGTCATGGTCACCTTCCCCCATCACCAAGAATAGCAGCCATGGTGCCTGCAGACACCTCTCTTTTCCACAAAGAGAAAAGGTCATGCAAAAAGCGTGCATGGTTCTCAAGTACCAAGATCATATGACACCCGGCTGAGGTATGTGTGAGTTCCTTCTTCCTTCCTTCTTTTTTTCTTGCTTCCTTTCTTCCTTCCTTTCTCCCTCCCTCCCTCCCTTTCTTTTCTTCTTCTCTTCCTCCTCTTCTTCTTCTCCTCCTCCTTCTTCCTTCTCTTCCTCCTCCTCCTCCTCCCCTTCTTCTTCTTCTTCTTCTTCTTCTTCTTCTTCTTCTTCTTCTTCTTCTTCTCCTTCTCCTTCTCCTTCTCCTCCTCCTCCTCCTCCTTCTCCTTCTTCCACTTCCTCTTCCTCTTCATTTGCAATTCAGGTACCAAGTTCAGTTAATGTAGTTCTCAGGACATAAAACTTCGTCAACACTGGTTTCTGCAAAAGCCCTATTGTAGAGAAACCAGAATCTGGGGCTGGATCATCCATGAAAACCAGGTGAGTAATTTTTGCCTCTGTACAAAGGTCTACCCTTATAATCCATACTACCCACATAATTGTGTGCAAAGGGGACTTCAGGGGGCACCTCCAACTGCCAAGTCTCGTGGTCATCTTTCCATGGCCGAGGCTCTGGCTCATCCTTAATCTCGTATCGTCGGACTTTTAAAAAAGGCAGAGGGAGCAATCTTCTGAGGGGCAGAGAGCTTGAAGTTGCTCCTTTTCTTGGTTTGTTCACATCTGGTGATGACACACAGGCTGGATCTGCTGGCCACCCAAGGGACCTTTTCACAGGCAACATCCTTGAAAGGGTTGATCGAGTGCCATGACTAATTCCGATTCGAGAAATTCTGAAACCGTCAGCCCAGGGCACCCCGGCAGCTCTGCAGTGAATGGTGCATGATGATAACACAAAACCAGTCGGCTTGGATCGAGCCCTTCTCATTGCGAAGTGCCAGCATCATCCAGCCACTGAACCTGGGATGGCTCTGAATTTCAGGACATTGTATGGTGCGTGGAGACTCTACGCTGGTTTTGTGCATGCATTCTGAGTCCGAGAACACAGCCCAACTTCTGGAAAAATGCCTGATGCTTGATGTGCTGTCTGGATCCAGGTCCCCATCGGGGACGTTAGTTCTGAGTGACACCTGTCAGTCCTGATTCTGAAATACTCGAGTCAGTGATTTCTCTTATTCTGTGCAACTGCACACCATGATTTTGCAAAAGTTCCAGCAAACACTGACCCAGTGGATGGGTGGCTGAGCACAGACAGAGGGATGGCTGGGGGGTCGGGAGCCAGAAAGTCCCTCCGGAGCCCCCAGTTGCCTGGGAACATTTCAAGGAAGGTGATGGGTCTCTTGTAGGTGCCTTAAACTTGCAAGTTAAGTCCCTTTTCCTCTGAGACTCAGTCCCGATTATCATGTGGTATTTAGGATAACATACTTAGGGTTTTGGTGTTTTTTTGTTTTTTTGTTTTTTGTTTTGTAAGAATTAGGCAGCCAACCAACCACAATTTGAGAAGCTGCATATCAGGTGCAACAGATGGAGTGGATCAAAATGTACACATGTGGGGACATAAGAATGACGAGTTTGCTTCCCAGTGGGAAGGAAAGAATAGACATGAGTGGAACTTGCAGGCATATGGCCCAAGAGCAGTAAGTTCACCCTGGATGTGATTGTGAATCAGTATCCACCGGCTCAATGACGTACTCTCGCGACAGTGCAGGGGTCGGGGGGATGGACATGCGATCACAGACCAGCAAGACAAGAAACATCATAGGAGCTACTCAGTGCAAGCAAGTGCCCAAACTGGGCAGACTGTCTGTGGCCAAGACATCAGGGAAGATGGGGGGCCAACAGGGTCTTCCCACTACATAGCCCAGAGTCCAGCCCTAAGAGGATGGTGCAGACGAAACTCCCAGGCAAGCATGGGGACACAGACCACACAGCTCAGGAAAGTAAGGTAAAAGCCCATTGGTCCTACAGATGAAGGTCCCTGGAGAAAAGTCCCTAAAACAAAATGTAATCCTTGGATGCACCTAGTGCCTGGTGGTGGAAAAAATTAAACAATGACAAGATCAGACTCAAGAAGGAAGTGGCCTGTCAGTAAAGCCAACATTGGGTATTTCCCCGCAGTGCAACAAAGCTAAAATCCAAGGGGAAGGCCAATGTTCATGGAACCCAAGGACAAGGTGATGGACAGAGTCAGTCCCCAGGATCACGTCCTCCCAGGGAGCATGTCTTTGTAGTGTCCATGCGTGGATGGTGGTACTGAGCCTTATTCGCCATGTTGAACCAAAACACGCTGTTCATCAAAACCGTGGTTTCTCCACGTGTGGCCTCACGACCTCAGGTGGGAGTCGGTGGGAGGTCCATGCGATGTGGACTATTTTCAGTGTAATAGCTCCAGCCCCCTCTGTGTTGTTCAAGGGTCAACTGTATATGTGCGTACATGTGTATATGTCCTCCTACAGGACAAAACGGAAAGCATACAGAAAGCTCATCTACCGTGTAGTGACACACAGAGGCTGGCAGGCTATTTCGTTTGGAAGCTAAGCTGGCTGCTTTTCCTCAGGAAACCCCAGTGTTGCTTGGAACAGCAACTGATAGACAAACTATGGTTATTGCGAGCTGGATATCTGGCAGACATTTTCCTGAAAACAAACACGGCGAGCTTGTCAAGGAAAACAAATGGCAGTATGGACTGCCAGGGACAACATGTGAGCTTTCAAGAGAGATTCAGGATTCTGGAAAACTTTGTATCTGGTTCCAGGAGCTCAAGTTTCCCAATACTGAGACTTCTCTGATAAGGTTGGGGGTTGCACTAACAAACGTATTTTTTTTTAATGTCGTATAATGAAATTTGTCACTGTTGAAAAGCCCTTCCGTAAGTCACTGGACTGATGTTTTCCAAAGGACCGATGGGCAGATGATCCATTCCAGATGATAAGTAGACTGATTGTAACTGAACAGAGTAAAAGAAATTCATTGATGATGCTTCTGGATTCAATGCTGCTGCTTTGGACATCATAAAACGAAGAAGTGATGGGTCTGGGGATGGTGTCAGAGATAATCCACAATTATCTGAAGATGCAACGAAATCACTCCTTCGTTTTCCAGCTACACGTCTGTGTGAGGCTGGATCCTCTTCAACAGAAACATATTGCAACACGCGGAATGCAGACATCCATCGGAGAATCTGGCTGTCTTCTGTTAAGCCACACGTTTGCAAAAACGTCAGACATTGGCCAAAAAAAAAAAAAAAAAAAAAAAGTAAAGAATGCCAGTTCTCTTCTGTGGGAAAAGCCACACCCAAGGAGCCAAAACAGAGTTACTAAAAGTGTTTGCATATGGTGGCCTGAGAAGCAACTTCAGTGTTGAGTCACACTAATGGCCAGCATTTGATGGGCACTGATAGTGCACTAGGCTCACCACTGTGTGTGCTTGGTACACTGCACACATCACATCCACACCACAGAAACTCTCTCTGACACACAAAGCAGTCAAGGGCTGTTGTGCATGTGTGGGAGCTCAGCATGGAGATATAGGGTTTGAGCTAGGGCAGGTCTGCCTGGGATGGAGGCACTCAGCTCATGTCCCCTGCACACACATCCCTCCTGTGGGAGCTCAGTTGTAGAAATATAGGGTCCAGGCTGGGATAGGTCTCCCTGGGATGGAGGCACTGAGCCCACATCCCTGGCACAGGTGCATCCCTCCTGCACAGCCTGAGCACATGGGTCATGGGAAGGGGACCCCAGCTCTGTCATGTCAGCCAAGAGCTCCAGGAGAACAGAGACTCCAGGGCCAGCGGCTCTCCTGCACACTATGGAGGTATGTAGAAAAGACTCAAAACGTCTGTGAGGCCAGTCCTGAAAATGCCTTCCCCTCTGCCACCTGAGGAGCTCTTAGAACTTCCTCCTTCACTATGCCAAATTGCTCCTGAACAGAAGATGGGGTGACCCACCCCTGTGGTCACAAACCACAGCAGGACCCCCATCTGCATGTCATGGACACATCATTGTCACTGCCATTGTTAAAGACTCCAGATTCCAGGTGGCAACTTGCCTTTATGAAACCACCCCCTGTTGGGTTTAGAGCGGTATCAGAGATTACTCACAATTACCTGGAAAAAAAAAGCTGTGAAAATACTCCTCCTTTTCCAACCACATATGTGGCTGAGGTTAGCCTTGTTTCAACCAGAAGAGCCCGTGGCAAGAGACGGGTCACAGAAGTGGACAGCAGAAGCCAGATGTCTCCTTGGCAGCCACACATGGAAGACGTGACCTCTCTCTTCTGGGCGTAGACTGGGATGTTCAGAATGTCTTAAATTTTTGCAAACATGGGGCTTAAGATAAGACAGCTGGATTCTCCTATCGCAGTCTGCATTCTGCGTGTTGCAATAGGTTGTTTGCGTTGAAGGAGATCATAGCTGGAGATGAATATGTAGCTGGGATGTAAAGGAGCATCTCCATTGCTTCTTCAGATAATCATGGACCATCTCGGACACCATCCCCAGACCCACCAAGTAGTTTCTGTAGGATGACCCAGTTGCACTGTGGAGTCTGGAATCATCATCAATACAATTTCTGTTGGATTAAAAGCCATTGGTCTATTTCACCTTTGCAATGGATTGTTGGCCCCATTACACAAAAGAGAAACAGTAGAGGTAGCAGATCACTCATGAGACGACACGCTGTCCATATGGGGAGTATTCTCTTTTGTTTCGCAGGCCACCTCTCTGTGATTTTTCTTTTCTTTCCTATATGTTCAAAGGGTTGGTCTTGAGAGCTTGTCCCCATAACAAATCCAAAGTATGCAACCTCCGGTCTTCTATCCTTCAGAGAACCCTCAGGGCCACCAAGCGCTGATGATGGATGGACCCAGGAGATCCCCCAAATTGGTTTGAGATGAAGAAATCCAACATGTGCGGTCCTTAACCTGCTGGGGGCTTAGGAAGTCATGAAGACTCAACTACTCCAGGTGGTCGGGCTTGGGTGGAAAGCAGGTGGACTACAGAGAAGATAGTATGCATTGCAAAAGACCGGCATGGACAATTCTCTCCAGTTGCATTTCAATAACCCATAAGGAGATTACAGTTATTATCAGCATATGACCGGGATGCAGGATTTAATCAAGACATCACAGGTCTCTCTCTGCCCACATGCTGGATCAATTTTATTTGCAACGGCCTCCATCTTGTACATGACGTTGCAAAGTGAAGGTGAGTGCAGCGTTGCACCTGGTCCCCAGAGAGCTGACTCGGAAGTTTGCAGGAGATGCCCATGACCCATTTCTGGTCTGCAAATGGCCACTTTGCAAATGCCCAGACGCTGCCCGGGCCTCGGAGCAAGATGCCCCATCAGCGAAAGGCACAGCTCGCTGGCTCGGCAAGCACCAGAAATTGCTAACACCACGATCCAGGCTTTCCCAGACCAGCATTCTTCAGCACACAGTCAGAGAGATGCTATTTCCTCAGATAATTAATTTTAAATGGAAGCATCACTTGAGAAGTGCAAATAAGAAGAGGAGAGATGCATCTTTCCCTTCTATCCTCTCAACATACAGAGGAAGCATTGCCAGACGTTGCAGAACAATATTGACCTAAGCTGTAGAATCATTTTTCCGTGAATAACGGGATAACAGGGGAGGGATATACAGGAGGAAAATGGCACCTGAAACATCTTATTTCACACGCACACAACCTGAAACTCCTGCAGCAAGATGTCCAGATTGGGGAAAACCACGCAGCGGGTACACATGTGCTCTTTACATTTTGCCCCTCCATCGTTCATATGCATGAAATATTTTATAACAGGAAAATTCAAGGGCACACTGAAATTCAAATCATTGCTACAAAACGAAGAAGATAATGTGTTTTGATCTAATGCTTACATGTATTTGCTCTTTAAGAATATTCCAAAGCATTTATCAGTGTGCACATCGGCCGTTAATAAACCAACCACGCCGGTGTTGCATTTTGAAAGCCAGTCTGTACACAGATTGGGAAATAAGAGGAATTTTGCCAGGAGGTGGGGGATACAACCAGCAGAACCACAGGCAAAGGACAGGGTGGTGGTACCAACCATTTCCAAAGAAATAGGCCAATGCGCTGTCCTTTTGAGGAATGCCATGTTAATCAGATGTGTCCTGGAGAGATACTTCCTCCCTTTCGACCTCCTTGCTCTCCACAGACCCTGCAAGTGGGCAGTACTTGGCAAATCCCCACTGGAGAGTCTGAGGACGGGTGGGTCCCTTTGCCAAAGCGATGTGAGGAGTGGGGCAACGGCATTCTTTCCCATTGGACATTCAGGAAGGCCAGCATGGAGCTCGGCATTCTGTGGTCCCAAGGCTGCGGGCATCACCATGACCAGGATGAAGGAGATGTAAGACAGCTGGTCTGTCTTGGGTTTCTCCAAAGGCCAAAAATACTTCTTACATGTTGTCCTTGGAAGCATAATCTCCTGACCCCATAAGGGACTCCAGAGATCAGCTGTCTTTGGCTGGGCGGCTATAATAGGGGACCCCCAAGTGTGTGGCTTAAATAACAGATCATTTTTCATGGTTCTGGAGGTTAGGCGTCCAAAGTCAAGCCACCTGCAAGTGTCATGTCAAGTGAGGACTTGCTTCCTGGTTCATGGATGGCATCTTCCGTTGGGTCCTTACTTGATGGGGAAAGAGCTCCAATTCCTTCTTCTTCTCATGAGGACAATAATCCTATCATGGGTTGGGGGAGGGGGGTGTCCCACCTTCATGGCCTCATGTAGCCCTAAGGACCTTCCAAAAGTTCTACCTGCTGATGCCATCCCAATGGGAGTCAAGCCTTCCTTGCATGGATTTTTGGGAGACGCACACATTCAGTCCATAACACCTGTGCTCCTGGAAGACGGTGAGGGAGTGAAACACCCTACCCATTTTGTGTTCCAAGAAACATTTTCCCACAAAGAATCCCTATCCCACCTCCCTTAGACAGGACTCACGATGCCCCATCTCTTTTTCTGGGACCAGGTCAGACACAGACCTCCCTCTGTTCCCCATTTCTAGGCTCATGAATGAGCTGTGTGCACCCCCTGAACCATCTGGGCAAAATGCCCCCTCATCTGACTTGATCCAACTTTTTTGGCTCAGCATCTCTCCTTCCCCACCCCCCCATCCCCAGGATTTCACATCCCCCTCAGTCAGAGCCTGAGCGGCACTAGAATGTACAATGAATGACCCCTCCAAAAGTCAGCTGTCTGCAAAGAAAGAGATCTGCTGCTCTGGCATTTCCATCATGGCACCCACTCATCCCACATGGTGTACCTGGTTCTCCTAGGCTCACAGGTTAATGCAAAGTCCTTTCTGCTGACCTTGAGTTGCATGCTTATGTCCCAGTTAGGGCTCTCAAGAGTAGCTGTCCAATGAGGTTGTGGCTGGACAGGGTCTCCAGGGACATATAAACTATCAGGGTGGCAGCATGGGGACAAAGCTGTATCTCAAGGTGAGGTCTCCAGGGTTTGGCCACCAGGAGCCATCAAGATGTGGTCCCTTGAGGGGCTCCCAGGTGCCTTGCATGAGGTGGATAGGGTGCATTCTTGCAGAGCCAGTAGGCCACGGGGGGATGCAGGATGCTGGATGTGTGGCAGAAGTGTACTGGAAAGGTAAACAGACATGGAAGACAGGGGCTGGATTGCATCCAGGATGCCTGGGAGACTTCATGAAGAGGTGTCTGGTGGGAAACAGAGGTAGCAGGTTGACAAGTGAAGGTGGGGAGAAGGGAATCCAGGAGGAGGAAATGTTGAAAGCAGGACATGTCGGTTGGAAAGTGTTAGAGGAGGACGAGGACAGGGAGGAAGGGACAGAGAGAGACAGTCAACGGCACCTCAGCCCAAGGAGGTGGGTTTCATCCAGGGTATTCAGCAGAGCGAGTCTGAGAGATCTGGGCACTGAGTGTGGAAGAAGAAGACCTTCCCTGTATCTGCACACATGCCCCTCCCACGCACCTGTCCAACCTAGGTGACAGCCCACCATCCCCCCAGGTGATGAGCATCCTTGGCTCTAAGATATCAACATCTGGTTTCACTGAAAAATAAACAGTATTCCAAAAATAGAGGGCAGCACCGACACCTTCTTGAGAAGATGCTGACTCCAGGGAGGACGGCTGACCGCACGGTCATGGAAAATATTGAGCAAGTTTCAAAGAGGATCGTGTGAGTGCCCGCAGTGTGCACCTCCAGGTGGGAATGCAATCTCCAGGCACTAGGTAAGCTCTCTGATCTCCAGCAGGTAATTATTCACACAACACAAAGGATAAGCTTCCTAATGGTCAAGCAGCGTTGTTCCCATTATGGTTCTCAAATGCATTTCTGAGCTTCGGGTGCTGAAGCCGTTACTGACAAAGTAATGACCTACTTCCCTGCAGGAAAGGCTGGCATTTTCCACAATGTTCTCCTGCCTTCCTCGAGCTATTTGTATTTAACTGGGAAATCCTGTGTGTGTCCCTGCTTTCTACCCCTGCGGGGACAATCCTCAGGTATTGTATGAGTTTGGTTTTGTGTGTTTGTTCGCTTTTTGATTTGTTTGAATGCCATAGCTCAGTGGGTCTTAAAAGAATCCACACTACTCCGTGCCCCCGCCCCTCACCCCACCACCCCACCACCCCGGGATATAAAATCTACCTCTCTGTGATTTTTACTAACTTGCCCATGGCCACCATTGTCATGAGAATGTTTTCACCAAAACACAAATAAAAGGATTTTCCTGGAGTCTTGTTTTCTTGCAGAAGAAAAGAGTTCCCTCCTCCTCCTTCACAGGTGCCTCTGATTCAGACGAAAGATGGAATTAGCTGACCATGTGACTCCTTTCTTTCCAAATTCTATAGGGCCACGGGAGGCTGAATGTAGCAGGGAGCTGAGGCATTGTAAGTTGTAGGGAGGGGTGCGCCTCAGTGTGTGTGTGTGTGTGTGTGTGTGTGTGTGTGTGTCTATTCTTGCCATAAACCAAAGTACAAAGGAGAATTGTCAGAAAGGAAGAACAATGCAAACCAGCATCCTCCGCAAGGCTGCTGTTTATCATCTAAATAGGATGATGGCTTTATTGAGAACGTGGCGGGCCCTGGATACAGGCTGACTGTGCACTTGTAGGTCAAGAGCCTGCTGATCTAATGTCCACTCCCATCCCGGCCCAAGACCTGGGAGCACTGGGTTGAACTCTGGCCCCTCGGGCGATGTGTCCACTCAGGACTGGTGCTTAAGAAAGAATTCGGGAAATGGGATCTCTGAGGATGTACTGAGATACGATGAAGTCCTACTGGAGTGGGGTGAGACCTAAATCCAATGACCGGTGTCCTCACAGAAAAAGGGATGCAGACATGCAGGGGAGAAGGCAAAATGGAGGCAGAGGCAGAGAATGGAGTGATGTGTCTACAAGACAAGAAACACCAAGCATTGCTGGGAGCCAGCAGAAGCTGGAAGAGGCAAGGTAGGACGCTCCCTCAGAGCCGTCAGAGGGAACCAACCCTGCCGCCATCTTGATTTCCGACTTCTGGTCCCCAGAACTTGGAAATAACTTTGTATTGTTTTAAATCCCCTAGTTGGGTGGATATTGTCACAGCAGCCACGGGAAACCAACACACCCATCCTAACCAATGCCATGAAGGTTCTACATCTTATTGTATCTCAGATCTCACCCATCTCTAAGAATCTAGGCATCAGCTTTGACCCTCCATGGGCAGGTGTTAGGATGAGCTTTCAGACTCCCTCTCTTAGAAGGGCTCTGGAGGGCCATGGGCTGTTGTTCATTTTTTTATTGGACTTCCTCCAGATCTGAGAGAAAGATGAATGAGATAGGAGAACAACCATCCCAGAAGAGGACAGTGACCATCCCAGAATAAGAGAATGACCAACCCAGAGAAGAACAATGACCATCCCAAAACAGGATCCTGACCATCCCAGAAGAGGAAGATGAGAATCCCAGAAGAGGAAGATGACCATCCAATAACAGGACTCTGACCATCCGAGAATGGAACAATGACCATCCCAGAACAGGATGATGACTGTCCCAGAACAGCACGATGACCTTCCCAGGACAGGGTTAAGAATAAGACAATGAGGGGCGCCTGGGTGGCTCACTGGGTTAAACCCTCTGCTTTCGGCTCAGGTCATGATCCCAGGGTCCTGGGATCGAGTCCCGCATCGGGCTCTCTGCTCCGTGGAGAGCCTGCTTCCTCCTCTCTCTCCCTACCTGCCTCTCTTGCCTACCTGTGCTCTCTGTCTGCCAAATAAATAAATAAAATCTTAAAAAAAAAACAAAACAGTAAGACAATGAGTGCCTTAGAATGACATGATGAGCCGCCCAGAACCCAGAAAACCAGACCTCCAATAAGAAATCTCATTTCCTCACTAAACAAGCCAGAAGAGCGGCCAGGAGCAACACCAGCAAGCACCAAAGTGAGGGACATGTGGTCAGTTGCACCGGAAGAGCTGCAGGAAAGGTTCTCAGGTAGACTATGGGCCAAGCACAGAGATGGGATGTGCCCGGCCTGTGTCCCTGGGGACACTGGTTGTTAGGCTACTGTGGGGTGTAGAGAAAGAAGGTACCCAGATGGAGATAAGGCAGGAGGGAGGGCTGGATTGGTGCCAGGATGTCTGGGTGCCAGTGGGGAGTTTTGACGGTGGATGAGTCTGGGTTCTCCAGAGAAACAGACCAAGACGGACCCAATGTGGTATAAATTCAAATTCGAGTCCAAAGGCAGAGAACCAGGAGCTGACAGTGTAAGTTTCCACCCAAAGGCAGCCAGCTCGAGACCTGGGAAGACCTGATATTTCAGATCAAGTCTGAAGACAAGAAAAAGCCAATGTCCCAGCTAGAAGGACATCAGGCGGGAGGACTGTCTCTCCTAGGCAGCCTTTTTGTTCTATTCTGGCCGTCCCCCACTGGAGAGGACCAACCATGTCATGAGCCCACTGAATTAAATGCTAAACTCATCCAGAAAGACCCTCAGAGACACAGCCAGAGTCACATTTGGTCCAATGTCTGAGCACCCTGTGGTCCAGTAAAGCCGATGCCTATAATTAACCATCTCAGAGCATCATCTATAAATCAGAGCTGATAACACCTGCTGTTCAAGCAGCTCTAGGACATACATCCAGTGGTTAACACAGCCCCGTCACAGCTGCCACCCCCTGAGCAGTGAGTGATGGCATCAGGAGCCTGACATTCTTGAAAGACGTGTCCTTCTCATCATGCTTCTTGCAGGTCCCCTAACAGCCCATGGGATGAGTCAACTCAGTGCTGCCTCTGGGAGTCCCACAGTCTAACACCAGGGACACAAGCACGATAGCGACACTGAAAATTCTCACACGGTAGGCATCGTGTCAAAGTGACAAGTGCATAATTCGTGCTTAATAGGTTATATAGTACATGTTAGAAGCTTCTGGAAAACAAGTCTCAAGGTGCCTTCAAAAGTATGGACACTCCCGTATTTCCAAATAAGGTCACATTCACAGGAGCCACAAGTTAGGAGTTCAACGTGTCTTTTGGAGGGGGTAGGTGACACAGTTTAACCCCAACGAGTTGAGTAGAAGGAGCCCTAACGCCAATGACTGGCATCCTTATGAGAAGGCATTTCCAGCCTAGGATGGAAGACCAGCCTAACTACTTCTCATAACTGACTGTTTTTTGCTGAGACCCCCATTACCTTTAGTTCTTAGCAATGAATCTCCCAGCGCCAACAGTCCTTGTCACTTGTAGGGATGTGGTTGAATAATTATGGGGTCAACTGTCACCTTAAAGAATGAGCCTGTTCCTGAAAGGATGAGCTGTCAGACTGAGCATCGCGTGGACCACCATTCCTCGTACTGGATGTTCTGGAGCACTTTCTTGGGGCAGGAGGCCATGGACGACAGTCTAGCTGTTGAAATGATAGGTTTGGCAAGCATTCAAGCCACGTTATTTATAATATAAGGCATGCTTTTCTGTGCCCTTGGTAGTGTTTTTAATGTCCAAATGCACTTTGTAAAACGTTTCTTTCTGTTGCATCTATAAAAACTCTAAGTAGGTGCACCTGGGGGGCTCAGTGGGTTAAGCATCTGCCTTCGGTTAAGCATCATAAGGTCATGATCCCAGGGTCCTGGGATTGAGCCCCACGTCGGGCTCCCTGCTCAGCCGGGAGTCTGGTTCTCCCGTTCCCTCTGCTCCTCTCTCTGCTCGTGCTTGGTCTCTCTCACTCTCTCACTTATGTAAATAAATAAAATCTTTTAAAAAAACTCAAAATGGGGAAACGAGCTCTTGGGGGATTAATAAACATGCAAGAGGGGACGCCTGGGTGGCTCAGTTGGTTGGACGACTGCCTTCGGCTCAGGTCATGATCCCGGAGACCTGGGATCGAGTCCCGCATCAGGCTCCCAGCTCCACGGGGAGTCTGCTTCTCCCTCTGACCTTCTCCTCGCTCATGCTCTCTCACTGCCTCTCTCTCAAATAAATAAATAAAATCTTTAAAAAAAATAAATAAACATGCAAGAGGAGAAGGATGTTAACCTTCATAGAAAGGGCAGCATGACTTCTGTGTGTTGTTTGCAAATACCTTTGTTCGCTAGGACATAAAATCTGGCCACAAGGCACAGATAATCCTCATTTCTGGATTTTCTCTTTCTTTTCTTTCTTTCTTTCTTTCTTTTTTTTTTTTTAAACATCATTACCTCTACTTCAGAAGTAAAATTCTTCCAGACACTTTAGGAAGCAAATTTTTTTCTTGGCTTGTTTCCAAAGTTCTTATGCGATACGTTCAGGGAATGTGTAACTGGCTTGTGAAAACGCTGAGCCTTTCTTCAGACGCGGCCAAGAACAGAGTGTGGACGTGTCCTCAGGGTGGGAGAGCCAACTGACTGGTCTTCCCAGCTGTGCATTTGTCGGGTAAGCAGAGCCTTCCTCATTCATCACAAGGGAGGTGCCCTTGTTCTCAGTAAGACCCCTAAGTTCTCAGTCAGAGCATGTGTGCCCCAAGGCCATGTCTGCTTGGGCAGATTCATGTGTAGGGGGCACCATGGCTCTGATTCCCTACCCATTGGACCACGGGATCCATTATGAGACCTAAGTATTCAGACCCACTCCATCAAAGGCCAACAGTGGCTGCCATGTGAGCAGAGCCTACAACTGTCGAATAATAGTTGAAGTGTCCCCATAAAGATGGGCCAACACTCAGAACCTATGAAGGGGACCCTATTTGCAAACAGGACCTTTGCAGATGTGACAAAGTGAAAGATCTGAAATGAGCTCATCCTGGACCAGGGTGGCCCTAAACCCAATGACAGGTGTCCTTGTAAGAGACAGAAGAGGAGACACAGACACACAGAGGCCACGTGAAGACGGAGGCAAAGGTGGGAGGGACAAGGCCATAAGCCCAGCGATGCCTGGAGCCCCAGAAGCTGGAAGACCCAGGAAGGACCCTCCCTGGGAGCCTCTGGAGGGAGCACGGCCCTGCCCTGCCTGGATCTCAGCATCCCTGCCCCGCCTGGCTCTCAGACGTCTGGTCTGTAGAGCTGGGAGACAGCAACTTTCTTTTGTTCTTAGAACCTAGTTTACAGTAATTGCTGACAGCAACCTTAGGAAGACTAATATATCTGGTTACAGACATTTCAATTTTCTATCAAAATCAGCTCCAAGTTCCTTTAAAGTTTAAAATCGTATGACTGTCTAAAGACCTATGGGTAGGACAACGGATGGAAAAGGATGTTGAGTGAACCTTTCAATATACCGAATGATAAGATATATATATATGGAATGATAAAAAGGGGATTGATGCTATTTTCATGAAAGTCATTTAATGTTGCTATAGTTGGGAGGATGAAGAGTTTAAGATGCATTTTTCATATGTGGTTGTAAATGTTTTAAAGCCTAAGAAAACTGTAGCTGCTTTTCTAAGTGGTCTTACTTGGAAAGAAAGACCCATGGAGTAAAACATAAGTACATACCCCTGGCTGTATCTTTGCATCAAGACTTTGATGCCGTGGATGGAAATCATCTAATCAACTCACTTCGAATCCAGGGACATGATGCTCTCCCAATAAGCCCTCAGTATCTACAAAGTAGGAAGAACATGGGCAGTGAAGACACCCTTTAAAGAAAACGTCTAGTGAGGCAGAATCCCAGAGCACTGTTCCGCAAACGGAGGATGGAAATAGAACAATGGGGAAACACCACCAAGGGTAGACCCTTTCTGCATGCTTCTGGATCTTTCCACCCAGCATAACGCCTGAGGGACAGAGCAAATGGCCTCGCCATTACCATTACCCTGGACTCTGTGCTACCACAGAGAAGCATGAGCAGAGGCAGAAGGTCAGCAGGACCCATGTGAGGAGGAAGGTGCTTTTCACAAGCTGTCACATTTATTTATGGACAACTGACCACCGAGCAGAAGAAGACATTGCAAATAAAATTTCATGGGTGCTCAGCATGGACAGTGGCATCATACTGGGGTGCGGGGTGTGTCCTTTGCAGCCTTGTTTTCCCAACCAGCTTTCTGAAGGCATCAGCGATCCACAAAGAAGCACACATGCTTGGCGTGTGCCATTTGATGAAGCGTGGACATTCTCAGACATGTACGACACCATCACCACAGTCCAGGGAACAGACACGGCCAATACATCCCAGAACGTCCTTGTGTTTCCTTGGCTTTTTTGTTTGCATCTCTGGCTGTCTTTTGGGGGTAAGAACACATCCCATGAGATCAGACCCCGCTGTAAGTGCAGCATGCAGTAGTGGGAACCAGGAGCCATGTTGTACGGTGCACCTCCTAGAACACCTCCATCCTGCAGACCTGAAACTCTGTCCCCTGTTGACCAGTTGTCTCCACACATCCCCTTCTCCTAGCCAAGGACAACCAGCATTGCATGCCCTGTGTCTGTGCGTTGGACTTTTGTAGGCACTCACAGAAATGCAATCAGCCCCGCTCTAAATAGAGTGATTCTGTAGCTCACAAAGATGGAGATGGTTGCCCACCCTGTGCCTTCCTGTCACTCGAGGGCACGGCCAACAGTTCAACCCGACAACCTCACGGCCATCAGCCTGTCATGCTTTTTGTCACTTGAGCGGTATGTGCCACAGGGTCATGGAACGTTTTGTAGAAACGTTAAATTTAGGAGAGGGAGGCATGTGATCTTGTGGAAGATGAGTGAAGAGTGACCTCTACTAATGGGATGTTTTTAAGGATTTGAGCGTATTTAGGAAAAGGTGACTTTGGCAAAATTGGATGGACTTCTCTGGGCCCGTTTCACTGGGAGTGCCGGTACAAGGTGACAGAAGATTCCCTCTGTCCACGTCCATTGCCCAAGCCTCCCCATCACATCATACAAGCCCTAGAGCTCATTCTGGCTGCACAAAGTATGCCCCTCACCCCTACAGTACCACACTCTGACAGGCGGACCTCCCCACCAGCATGGTGAACTCAAGGTAATGTTGGACCCAAGATGAACAGGCTCTCCATCACCGCAAAAGGCTCGGAATTCTGCACCCAAGAATGGACTTTCTTCTGCCTGACTCACTGATGACCTTCAGCACCTCATCTCCTAAAGAAATGGTGTGTTCTTCATGAATTCCGGGAGCCTACCCGTGTTGACTTGACTACAGGATGGAAACTGAAACCCAAGACCCTTGGGGCATGCATCTCTGGTCTTGGTACTTCTCAGAGTGCATGTGGGAGTGTGCGTCTGCACGTGGGAACATCTGCGACTTTCTGAGCAAGAATCGTGTAGAAAATGGGAGTTTGTTATGCAAAGGATTCTGGATGGAGGATGGAGGAATTCACAGATCCTTGGGTGGCAAGCTGTGTGCTCTCTGAAGGGAAATACCTTCATCCGGAAAGCATCCTGTAGCCAACCACTCACACTGTAGGTCTTTGAAGTCATTCCCACATAATCCATATGGATTATCTGCCAGCAACCTCTGGAGTTCAGCTGCCTCTGAAAAGTCCACCCTTCTTCTCCTGGCCTTACCTGGCATTGAGGACCTGCTGCTTTTTACTTGGGAGTGGACCCCCACTAGAAGCCCCAGACACCCTCTTTGCCCATCTCCTCTTCCTCCTAATCCTGTTCCCGGAGGACACGAGTCCTGCCCAACTTGTGAGCCAGGTCCGGGGAATTCAGCATTGGTCTCGCCCTTGGGGAGAGCAGAATAAAGAGTCTCAAATCAAGACAACTGGGTCTGATTACTTCCACACTGCAAAAATCCCATCCCATCAGTCTGTCCATATTGCCCAAGGACCCAACAGACAGGCCCATTTACTGCACGGTGAAGGCGGCTGTGACCCAGGCAGATGCCTTGGCCACACACTGTGTTCAGGTCAGCAATAAACAGAGGGGCACCATCCCTAAGGTAGACGAAATATGTCATGTGTTAGGAAGTCTAAGTGCCAAGGGGGTGTGATGGGATGAACTACATCCTCCCACCTCCCACAAGAAGTGGTGTCTTTAAACCCGGATCCTCAGGACCTCAGAATGGAACCTTACTTGGAATGAAAGTCACGGCAGATGGGACTGATTCCCGAGATGGGGTCATCTCGGAATAGAGTGACTCATAAATCGAGCGTGACAGGTATCCTTTCAAGAACAGAAGAAGCAGAGATACATAGATACAAGGAGAAGGCCATGGGGAGGCAGACGCAGAGACAGGGTGGTGTGTCGACAAGCCAGGGGACACCGAGGCTGGCTGGGCACAGATTCTCCCTCTTGGAGCCTGCAGGAGGAACCAGCTCTGCCCACACCTTGGTTTCAGACTCTGGTTTTGGGAACTGGAGAAGATTCATTCCTGTCAGTAAACATTGCAGTCTGAGGTGTCTTGTGATGCCAGGCCCAGGACTCACACCCCTGGACTGGCTCACTGTACGCTGACCCTGTGGACCCGTGGCTCCTTGTGGCTTTGTCAGCCTAGGGACGTGTCAGGGTAACTCAGCTCTGCAGCCGTGGCTTCCATCATGCTAGCTATTCGTGAGCAAAAGTGTGGGGGGCCCAGAATTGGTTCCAGTCCTGTTAAAGGGATCTAGTGAAGACGAAAGAGGAAACATAGTATCTCACAACGGAATGAGAAAACACATCACAGAGGCTGTTCACCCTCCCTTCCCACATCACGGGTCCACGGCGGCCCTGGTCCTTCAGAATCACACAAGGCCATGTGACCCTCTGTTGATGGCTGACAACCAATTCCTCGTACAGGGCAAGCAAGCCCAGAGCGGATGAACCTAAGCCTGGCAGATGACAGATGAACAATGACCAACCTGTTTGGAAGTCATCTTCGATAAGTCAACAGAATGGTCACTGTCAGGATGAATTTCTACGAATAAAATTAGGGATTTGTGGGCTGATCTTGGAGGCCTTCTACAACATATCTGTTTCGTAGAGTGGACTTTGACCTTCCATGCGACTGTATCAAGGAGAGCCCCTGAAATCACCTGTAACCTTAGCAGGAATTCAAAACAAATGAAGGCGAGGTGGAGATAGAAAGCCCTCTCCTGCCAAATGAAAACAATGTCTAGAAGCATCGGCATGGCTTCCTCAAATCAACTTGAGCTAAGGCGTAATGAATCCAGAGGAATATTTGCAGGATAAAAGCAATTAGACCAATTGGGAGGGTCATTAACCGATGGAGGCACTGTCATCCCATCTAGCAAGCTTCTGGAATACAAGACCAAAGGTCTGTCTTTTCTCATGGTTTTGGAATCTTGGGTGGCTTTCTTTCCAAAAGATATCATTGTGGAACTGAAGATCTTTGAGAAAAGGAATCATCACGAGTTCTGGAGTCATAAGACTTGAGACAATCAGAAGTGAATTCAACTGACACATAAAGGTGGTTTCTGCACATATGGGAAACCCATGGTTCGGATAAGATACCTAGTTACTATGTTTGGGTTTCCCATAGCTGGTGCGACCAATATCCACAAACTGAGTGGCTTATAACAACACAGGGGCATTCTCTTAAAGCGCTGGAAGTTCAAAGTCTGATATAAGTCTCGCTGACTTAAGGTAAGACCAAGGTGTTGGCACAACCGTGTTCCTTATGGGACACTCCACTTCCTTGCCCTTCCAGCTTCTAGAGGCTTCCAGCATTCCTCAGTTTGTGGCCCCTTCCTTCATTTGCAAACCCAGCAGTGTTGTCTGTCTGTCCTCCATCCTTGCCTCTCCTTCTCCAACCGGTCCTTCACCCTTCCTCTTCAAAGGACCTTGTGATTATAACAAGCCCACATCCTAATCCAGGACCATCTTTGTATTTTGAGTTCTGCTGACTAGCGACCTGAACTGACTCTAATCCATTTCCCCTTGGCGATGCAACCTAATATTTCATACACCCTGTAGATTAGCATGAAGGCATCTCCCAGAGCCTTTATGTAGCCCACTTGTGATCACAAAGAGGCATAATTGTGTCTATTCTTGAAATTCTTAAAACGCCATGTTAGGAGGGGTAAAGACGCACCATGCTGGAACTCACCTATGTTCACTGGCAGATGGACACATCCCATTTAGCTTATGTAGGAATAGGATTCTAGGATCTGGCCCCAGGCACCTGTGCATTGGGGTAAATGCCTCAGAGGGGGTGGGACTTAAATTATCCCGTGGTGGTTGTCACCTGCCCAGGTAAGCCTACAGAGACAAGAAGTAGCAGCAGAGAGGCTACAATGTATCATGTTGTTGCAGTATACAAAGACATTTACAACCCATGGAATGGGTTTGATGAGCTCCCTTCTTCGACTAGTATACAGTAGACCCTCAAACAACATGGGTTTGAACTATACAAGTCCACTTAGACCCCAATTTTTTGAAGATATACAGCAAAGTACTATAAATGTATTTTCTCTTATGATTTTCTCAGTCACATTTTCTTTCTCTAGCTTACGTAATTGTAAGAACCTAGTACATAATACATAAGATACAAAATATCTGCTAATTGATTTATATGATCAATAAGGCTTCCAGTCAACAGTCGGGTATTCATAGCTAAGTTTTGGGGTGTTCAAAAGTTATACACAGATTTTCAACTGCACAGGGAGGCAGCAGGGTGAGCATCTCTTTCCTCTGCATTGTTTGAGGGTCAAATGAGTCTTTAAAAGTCAGCTACTTGATGAATTTCCTGTAACAACTTTTACTTGCTATATATTCACAAAATACGGTGGGATGTCTTTAGATGTCAGATACCCTCACTGTGGCAAAGGATTATTTCAAACACAGCTGTTATTAGTGATTGCTATGATTACTTAATACATATAAGGGTCTTGTATGTTCCTCTATCACCTGGAAATTTCTTTACAGGTCTTCCCAGTTTGTTTGTTTTTTTTTAAGTAGACAATATACTTTATGAAGCGTATAAATGTGTTGGTCTGTGTGGGCTGTGATGACAACTTAGCACAGACTAGAAGGCTTACAGACGATAGACATATATTTCTGCACAGTGCTGGAGGGTGTGATCTAACAGGTCCGGCGTCCTCTTCTTACCAGGACACTAATACTACCATGGGGATCCTACCCTCAGGACCTAATCCAACCCTCATTACCTCCCAAAGGTCCCACCCCTTCATACCATCCCAGTAGGGTACAGGGCTCACACGGATGAGTTCCGGGGAGAAACAGAAACACTCAGTCCACAAGAAGTAGGCACGCCTCTTGACCCAAGTTCCAACTGAGTGAGAGTACACAAAGGCATATAATTAACAAAGTGAGGAGACAGGAAGAGAAAATTCAAATAGCACCTTCCACACACCCACATCTACAGCTAAAAATAATGATGTTATACGGAAAGAAGCCTTTCGCAGGCATGACTGCATGGCTTTTATTGCAAATTAGTAACATGCATTCCTCTTGAAATCGCCTCATGTGGTTTTGCACGACAGTGTCTGTAGATTACTTGGGGGCATTGACATGATAGGAGGGAATTTGGCATGGGGGTGACTGCTGTGTTTCGGAGACCCACCCATGAACACAGAGGCTGTCCAGACCAGCAGGTGGGAGGGACATCAGAAGATGTCCACCTCCCAGGGAATGAGCTGGACGAAAACCCAGCCTTGGAGGCCATTCCCCATGGAAGAACCACATCATGCCGCGGGTAGAAGTTTTTTGTCCCCGGTTGGCAATGTTGGGACGTCAGGAGTTTCAGAATCTGAAGGGTTTCATCAGATGCTGTCAGAACTTGACAGATAAATAAGAGATTCTACTAATAACCCAAGGAACATCGAAAAAGGATTGGAATGAGTTTAGCAATGAATACTTGTTTTCACTCACAGGATGTCAGTCCAAGTCCCAACTTTAAGAGTCTGAGAACAATAAAGTGGCCCCATTATACACCTTATACTCAATAAACCTCACATGTGCCTTGACCGTTCTCAGCCTCCTACATTGACTCAGAAATCCCAACCCAAACTCACCATGTATCTCCTTAAACTTCTCTGGACAAATCTAGCAAAACTAACTATTCTGAATTACTTAAAACATCATTTATAATTTAAAAAAATACAGAATAATCTCTCTCCCTGTATGTGTAACCATCTGTATATAAACAAACAGAAATGTATTCATTTTATAAATATTATATATGCTTTTATTTATACTTCAAATATAGCCACTTTTATCTATCAAGAAATAGGTAAATATAAATAAATACCTATAAACAGGTACATATACACAGATGCACCCAGACTCATACGGATACACACACTTTTGGCTTTTTTTTTTTCTTCTTTTTTAAAAGTTGCCTCTATGGCCAACATGGAGCTCAAATTCACAACCCCAAGATCAAGAGTCACGTGCTCCCCCAATGGAGCCAGCCAGGCGGCCCACAGACACACCACCCACTTCTGCTAATATGACTTTCCAAGCTTTTCTTTGAGAACAGCTAAAAAGAAAATGAAAATGAAGGCTGGCATTGAGAAATGCAGGCTAAGAGATATTGACGGAACTTGCTTCAACTTTCTATCCAGGCTAAATCGACGAACAGGAATCAGTCGCTTATGTAATGTGGGCAGGAATTCCCCCACCACGCCTGTATTTGATGCCTTTCTCACCTTCCCATGAGTTTTCATTAGAGGGCTAGTCCCCGACAACACAAGTTCCCCCAGAACCTCAGAATATGGCCTTCTTTAGACACTCTTTTTTTAAAAAAATTTCTTTTCAATGTTCCAGAGTTCGTTGTTTTTGCCCCACACCCAGTGCTCCATGCAATGCGTGCCCTCCACAATACCCACCACCTGGCTCCCCCAACCTCCCACCCCCCGCCCCTTCAAAACTCTCAGGTTGTTTTTCAGAGTCCATAGTCTCTCATGGTTAATCTCCCCCCCAATTTCCCTCAACTCCATTCTCCTCTCCATTTCCCCATGTCCTCCGTGTTATTTGTTATGCTCCGCAAATAAGTGAAACCATGTGATAATTGACTCTCTCTGCTTGACTTATTTCACTCAGCATAATCTCTTCCAGTCCCGTCCATGTTGCTACAAAAGTCGGGTATTCATCCTTTCTGATGGAGCCATAATACTCCATAGTGTATATGGACCACATCTTCCTTATCCATTCGTCTGTGGAAGGGCATCTTGGTTCTTTCCATAGACAAACACTCTTTACAGATGTGATTAAGGTTCTGGAAATGAGCCCATGCTGGATGGCCCTAAATCCAGTGACACGTGTACGTGTAAGACACAGAAGAGGAGAGGCGCAGACACAGAAGAGAAGCCACGTGAAGACAGAGGCAGAGACGGGAGGGATGTGGACACAAGCCCGGGGACCCTGGGACCTCCGGAGGGAGTGGAGCCCTGCCCCGCCTGGATCTCAGACCCCTGACCTCCAGAGCTGCGACAGGACAAATTCTTTTTCTTGTAAGCCACCCCATGAGTACTGATGCATTTCAACAGCCCCAAGAAACTCACACATCTCCTAAGAGGCGTGATGACATCGGGCATTCAACCCTATGCTTCTGAGAGTATCTGCTGATATCCACACCAGGGTCATTCTACACCAGTCACAAGGTGTGTTTTGTTTTAAAATATCATTTTAGCCCCTAAATTTCAGGTTTTCTGCACAGGTATGTGAGCAAAGAAGACTGAAATCAGAAACGAAGGGAAGCACAAGCAGGGCTTCTGGATGCCAGCCATGAGATGCTGCACCCACCTGCCATACATGGTCATAAATGAGAGACCGTGATGAGGACAATTTCCCAAGTGGGTCACAGTAAGCACTTGAATGCCAGTTTTATGGATGTCTCTTCTTCAAGACCCTTCCATTCTTCTGAGGAGCTGCTTACCAGCCATGGCCCAAGATTAATACTGGCACAAGAGACACTATATAAAGTACCCAACCCCAGATGAAACTACAGAGGGAGGAGAAGCAGGTAACTATGGATAGTGCCAGCCAGCAGGAAGACAATGCATCATGAGACCACACAAACACATACACGGGGTCTCACCAAGAGACACAGAAAGACCCCAGGCAGGCAGCCTGATCTGGTTTCATCCATCACATCTGAGCTTGACACACATGTCAACTCACAGAATCAGACGTTGCCAAATTCGGAGCATCTGAAAGCCACATGGGTGGCAAAGAAGGACTCTAAAAACCGGGAAGGTGTAGTAGGAGAAAGCAGAGTTGGCATTAGCAAATTTCTACAATGACCGGGTCAGTGCTGTAAGAAGTTGAGTCACAAGGCTTCTCTGCTATGCTACTGACAGGCCAGAGCATCTCAGAGTCCCAGAAGGAGCCCCAGCCCAAGGGAAGCAAGCAAGACATCTGGTATGATGGGAATTCTCCTGGAAAGAACAAGTCTCCTGGTAGGTGCATGGAGTAATTCATTCAACCTGGCAGGTACATCTTATTGATTCTGGCTGTGGAGGATTGAAATGGTGGCAAGTGGCTGGAGTGTGGCATTTTCCCCAAGCTGCTCAGCTTGGGAAGAGTCAGCTTGACGGGGAAGCATTGTCTCTAAGTCACCCACAGCTTGGATGGCCAACAGCATCTCGGTCACCTGCAGAGGGCGGAAGGCTTGGAGAGGTCCTACGGGCTCTCCTAGACTCATCTGGCTTAATTGAAAAATTGAAAAAACTGAAAGAAAAAAAAAAGAAAATATTTAGTAACACAATCTCCACTGCTTGGAGAAATGATCTTGGATGGCCCTCAACCACAATCCTTGGCTTGTCGGTCTACTGGCATGAAGGCTGGCATCAGCTGCTCAATGAGGGCGGGGGCGGGTGCCAGGTCCAGCTGGCTTCCCTAGGCCCCCAGGAGGAGGACATGGCAGGGACAGAGGCTTAGATGGACTGGTCACAGAACAGTCTACAGACAAGGATGTTTCTAATGAAGAACTGACCTCATGAATTGTCCAGGGAAGCGTGTGAGTCATGAGTCTTATGTGGCATTACTGGGGTCCCATCCCACCTCGATGAACATACTTAAAATTGCTTAACTGACATAGGCAAAGTTTCTTTCCCCAGAGAACACTTCCCACAGGTAGGAGACGGGGAGGTCCGATGGAAGGAATGTGCTTATTAGAATTCACAGGATTCAGACTTGAATAAAATACAAGGGGGCGGAATGATCACAGCCCTCAAATCTCTTTACGACCTTCAGATTGATTCTTCCCTGGACAGAATGAAGAGAAAATTCAATTCTCTTCACTTACATCTCCTTGGAGGTGTGATATCTCTGTGCCTTTGTCCACATGGTTTGTCTAGATGTATCACTGATGTCCCTGGTTCACAGCATGGTCCCTGGCACATCAGAGGCCCATGAAAAACATTGGCCAGCAGAAAAAAGTGTTGGAGAACATCTTGTACATTGGGGGATCTCATTGAAGGACAACTGCTTTGATGATGACCTGACCTTGGTGGTCATGGTGGTGATGATGGTCCTGAAGTGGCATGAGCCGACTTCACCGAGTAAGGGCTTTCAGAATAAGTGTCTTTGTAAAGGTGCAAATTCCAGCCACCAGAAGGAAGAACAGAGAAGTCGGGTTCAATCGTGGTTCTAATATAAGAAAGTTGGAAATGACTGAGTAGTTTTTAATGGGATATTGCCCTGAGAGACTATATTTTAATCAATGCAAAGCGTATCCAGCTACCATGGCGACTGTCAGGATGTCTGACGAGTGCTCTATGCAAAAGCAAGGCTGTAAAGTGACAAAGGCAATATTAAATATGATTTCTTACTGGAAACCTCCAACCCAAGCGACAGAGGTATCAATGAAAATGACTATGCACACGAATTAATTCATTTCTGGTAGTGTCAGGGGAAAAGACTGTGCTCTCACTTGGAGGAGAAGTTGCAAAATTTTAGCTCAGGAGAGATGACTGAAAATTTGAGGAAATAGAGTGTCCAAGGTCAAATAGACAGTGCAGATTAGTTTCTTCCAATATCCATCCAGACAATTATCTTGAATTAAATATGATCCCAACACAGGGCATGGAGTGAAGCCACAGAATTAATGAGTCTCTTCTGTAGCACAGCAGGAAAGGAATATAGTAGGGACAGACTGTGAAATTCAGTGCCAGCAGCTAGCTGGGCATCCCTGGGAAACCCAGTAGTCTTTGGGCATCACTTCCCAAATTCTGTGATGTTATGTGATAACAGCTGTGGTGGATTAGAGAGCAACAATCATCACCATCGCCATCATCCCCATCACCACCACTACCACCAACATAGCACCATCACCAACATCACCAACATCGCCACCATCACCACCACCACCAACAGAGCACCATCATGCCCATCACCAACATCATCACCATCAACACCACCAACACCGACACCCCCAACATATCACCATCATCACCACCAATGCCACCATCATGACCACCATTACAACCATCACCATTATAACCAAGAATTACTATCACTAACCATTGCCATCATCACCATCACAATCACCACAACTGGTACCACCATCATCACCATCATTATCATAATGACCATCATCACCACCATCATAAGCATCACCACCACCACCACCACCATCATTATCATCATCTCCACCATCATCACCATCAATCACCACCATCATGACCATCATGACCACCAAAGTCAGGTCATCATCATAGCAGTTGCCCTTCACTGAGATCCCCCAATGTACAAGATGTTCTCCAACACTTTTTTCTGCTGGCCAGTGTTGTTCATGTGCCTCTGATGTGCCAGGGACTATGCTGTGAGCCAGGGACATCAATGATACATGTAGACAAACCATGGCACAATGTGTGAGGTAGGTGATAAGGGAGAGGTTATGGGACCAAGGAGTGAAGGCACCTGACTTCAGGACAGCTCCTTTAGGGTCTCTGTGGTTACTGAGAAGTCTATGGTGAGTAGGATTTGGATGGTCAGGAAGAGAACAGCCAAGAAGCAGAGACAACATGTGCACATGTAGAGCCACAGGTAGGACACATGGAAGGTTCTCCACCCACATGAGTTTTTGCAGGTAAGGCAGTAGCAGGACTCTGGACTACAGGGTGGGCAGTGCAGACTGGTGAGAACCTGGGAGCTCAGAGGCCAGCAAGGAGGCTATGTTATGGACCAGGACAGGTGTGACCTGGGGTGGGGTAGCAGCCGTAACACAGAAACAGAATGGATATTTTTTGAGAGATGTTGACAAAGTAGACACAAAGTGTTGCGTTACTGATTGAAGACAGAAAGAAAAATGGAGAGGTAGAAGAAACCATCAGGGAAACTCCAGGGTCTTGCCTCCCACTGGGAGGTGATGGCGCCATTGACTGAATGAAACGGGGAAGAGGAAGAGGTCGAGGTCAGTCCTGAATGTGCTGCGCAGGCAGAGAACTCCAGATGCCAGGAGTTTTGGACAAAAATATATCAGTGCGAGCTAATGCCATGATTATGATTCAGTGTCCAGGGGGAGGTGTGTGGCGTGAGATGCTGGGCTCAAGCACCAAGCTCAAGCTGAGGGACATGGCATTAAAGAGATAGTCAAGAAAGCAGAAGCTGCAAGGAATGAACCAACTGGTGGCTGGAAAATTAGACATGGTAGCATCATGGTGGGTGATGTAACCACATCTTTTAAGACAGTTGCTTAGAGAACATGGCTGTAGAGTGTTTATCATCATTCTGTTTGCTGAGAATTATGGACTAGGCTATCCTTGCATTAATTCGCCCCTCCAGCTAGAATGTGAATTCCACGTTGGCAAGAACACGGACACACCTGATGGTCCTAAAGAGTTAGAGTGATTGCTGGTGGTTGTTGATGCTTTAAATGACTAATGGTTTATTGAGTTTATGAGATAACTCGCCAGAAGGGCAAGAATGTGGTGTATGACCAAAATCCTCCCCCCATAACCACAGCAGACATGACCAATTGCTTATAGTCGCCCTTACCTCTGGATCATCCTCATGTCCTTTTGTTCCAGTAGGGCAGAATCAATCTACCAGCCTTAGGGTTGGAAGGAAACCCATTTGTTATCCATTCAATTCATGTTTCTGGTGTAGACAGAGAACCTTCTGCCTCCCAGCTGCTGCTACAGAATTAATTTCTCAGACGTTTACCAATTAATGGATTTGGAATTATCCTGAATGCGTTACTATTATCTTCAGAAATGTACTCCTATTATCGTTCTCTAAGTGAATGAAGATGTATTTGCATCAAGGGGCATTTTCAAACCTAGAAGTCTACCCAGTAGCTAACGTTAAGCTAGATATTCTGTCTCTGGGTTGGTCAGCAGAGTTGATCTATGACTTTGCTTTGGAAATTGCCTATTTGGGAAGAAAACACATGGAGTTTATTCTATTTAGCACATAGAGTAAGCTTGGTGGCTCTGGTCACGTTGAATGACATAAACCAAGGGCTGTCAGACTTCGGTCATAAGGGGCCAGGGAGTAAATATTTTTGGCTTTGTGGGCTGAACTCTTCAACTCTTGTCCTAGAACAGCCAGCCACAGACAATAAGTAAATGAATGGGTGCACCCATGTGTCGATAAAACTATATTTGTAAAAACAAGTAGAGGGCCAGCTTTAGCCCAAGGTGGTCGTCTGCAGACCTTTGGTCTAGATCACCCTTGGAGGTTTAGGAAAAGTGTAAAGGAACTCCATCACAGGCAAGAACCCTTTTTAGTGGAGAGCTCTGACATTTGGTATTTCAACAGATTGCTGATCTGTATGGGATTTCCATTTCTCTCAGCATCAATTGGGAAAATTCCACTTTTTTAAGGAATAAGACATCCTTTTCTAACTGGTAATCAAAGATATTAGTCCAGAGTCAAGAATAAATTGCTTCTTCCTCCAAATTTAAATCACATTTTATTAGATGTTATTTCCTCTTTCTTGTTCCAAGGCGTACTTAATTTGTTCTTGTTCTTCTTGGATGGCGGAAGATGAATAATGGTTTGGTCAATTATTATTCTTTCATCTTTTTAAAGGAAATGATTATTAATCTTGTGGCTTCTCTGTTCCCACTTGGTGTTTTATTCCTGCACAAATATTTCCATATCCCTGCCCCTAATTCTTACTTCAGTCCTGGGACACACAGACACAATTTTCCCCCCATTTCTTACTAATTCAAGAACTTAGAGCTGTATAAATTCTCTGAATATTTTTTGGCTCTACTCTTTAGATGGCAGCATGGAATAGAAATGCCACAGATTCCATTTTTATTGTGTATAAAATACTATCTTCCTGGCTGTGAATCCTCTCGCTACATGCTTTAGAAGGGCAGCTTTCAGAAAAATCAATGTGTATGGGCATGTGGAAATTCCAAGTTTTAATCATTAAAAGCAAATATGAAAAGAAGGCTCCTCCCACCTCCCTGTTGACTAGGGGACCAAGGTTATGGATAAAGGGACAGGAAGTCCCTTTGAGTAGAACTTGAGTAGTCCCAATGAGTAGAACTTGCAGAGGAAAGGTGGGGGTGAAGAGTATCCCGCAACTCTGAGTATCCCCCAACTCAGCCAGACCAAAGACATGCAAAGGGACCAGCGCTGAGTAGGGGGAGGATGGCTTCCTAGAAAAGGATCATCTGGAGAAAATGGTTGCCTGCTCCATGCTGCTATTCTCCCCTGGAAGGGGAGGAACCTCCAGGGACCCCCCAGAACCTGAATCATGTGACCTGCTGGGGCACCTTCCTCAGGTGCTTGGCTCACTCCTGAGGAAGCCCCTGGCCATGTAGGGGGCAACGAGTCTGTGGACACGATAGGTGAGTTCATACTATGGGGTGATTATTGGTCCCATTCAATGGGGCCACTAGGATGGACAAAGGGACCCCACGGCAAGAAGCTTGTGGTAAAATACATACCTATCTCCAGAACTTTCCATCTCCCCAAACTGAAGCTCTGTCCCATGAAACACTAACTCCCCATCCCTGTCCCGAGTCCCGGCCTCACCATCTACTCTCTATCTCTGGCTCTATGGATGTGACTCCTGTAAGGACCCCGCATACACTGAATCACACAGGATTTGTCCTTCTGTGTCTGGCTCATGTCACTCAGCACCTTGTCCTCGAGGTCTATCCACATAATAGCAGGTGTAGAACGTTCTTCCTTTTCAAGGCTGCATCATATTCCATTCTATGCATGGACCACATGGTGCTTACCCATCCATCCATCAATATTATCTTCTTGGGGGCCATCAATCAGCCCAGAGGAGCATCTACAAGTGATTTGTACCTTCTCAAATGCACCTGCCACCCCACTGAGGCTCTGGACCATGCTCAGACCCCACCACTGTCACCATCAGTCCCTAAAAGTGATAATAATACCTGGAGATGTGTAGCAATGGGAAATGAGGGACTGCGTGGTCTGAGGCCTTGATCTTTTGAGCAAAGGGGGTCAGCTTGCCTTCAGCAAGGAGCTCCTCAGTGGGGACCTTTCCTCTTTCCCCTTATAGGCACCTCCCAAGGCATGATCCCCTGCTTGAGGTACACGGTAGCTCCAGACTGTGAGAAACAGAGCAAACAGCCCCCAACTTCCACCTTGTTGCCGTTTCAGAAACTGCGGCTTTATTAATGGACCTCAATAGTTTTCAGGGCTAGAGCAGAATACAGAGGTGTTTGCTACATAAAGGGAAAGGCTGGGAAGAGCTGGATCTGAGAGCCTGACGTATAGCAGGGAAGGAACAGCTGATAAATGTTTTATGGGGCGGGGGGGTGTGTGCTCCAAGAGTGGGGGGACTTCTTCTCGGGGCAGGAGAAGGCCCTCCAAGGATGGGTCCAGCGTTGCTGTTAGAGGCCCCCATCACCGTCCGTGACCTGAGGCCTCTGTCGCAGAGACCAACATGCCAGAAGGCAGTCAGGATAAGGCGCTCACGCTGAGCTCACAAAGCCACCTTGTGACTGTTTGAACGACACTCATTATTTCTTATCTGTTAAATAGTGCACACAACAGGCACTGCCAAAACCACGAGATAATCTTCTGGGTAATTAACTCGTCAAACAACCCCCGTCCTCAGTACCGCTGACGCGGAGACATTTTCCCGACAAGACCCATTTGTAGAGGACATGATGCCAGATCAGAAACTCAGCTCCGAGCCCGTGCGGACGCTCCCCTGGGGCGTTGAAGCCGTGGAGGCAAGGGGATCCCTTCCACCCGCGGAAGAAGGTGAGAGACAAAAATTAACTCAGAGTCTAGAAGGGGCTTCTGCAAAACAAGGGTGCGTGTCAGGAGCTCGATGTTTGGATAAAAGACCTACATCCACATACGACACCAGGAAGAACAAGTAGTTGAACACCAGGCGGGGATTCCCCCCAAAGTGGGTTCAGACATTGCCAACGAAATCAGAGCACTGCCACCCCAAATCTGTAACCTTACACTCACCAAAACTTAATGTTAACGTACCTCCACATTGCCAAACCCTAGGTATACCCCCAACCCAGAGCCAGACCCTCATTCCAATCCTGATCTGATGCAAAGCTTGACCCAAACCATAAGAAAAAAATTAATTCGAACAACAATCCCCAACATTTAACTCTGAATTCACATTAATCCTGAACAGGACCCGAGTCGTAACCTTAACTCTAACATAACACTACACACTGACCCAGACCCTACCCCTTACCAACCTTAATGTTATCCTAGACCCTGATCCTAACCCTAACTTTAACACTAAGCCTAGACCATTACCTTGATCGTAGCCCTGACCCTGACCGTAACGCGAACGCCCACCCTGATCCTAACCGTAACCCTAACCTTGACCTAACCCTAGACCCGAACCCTGACCGTAACCCGGACCTTGACCCTAACAAAGACCATGAACCTAACAGTAATCCTAACCTTCACCCTAACCTTAACACTAACCCTAGACCCTAAGTTTGAACCTTTCTCTGACTCTAGCCCTAATCCTGACCCTAAACCTCATGTAGACCCTGATCTTAACCATCCTTTGAGGTAACACGAGAGCTGGATTTTCAAAAACCGAAAATATCATGCACAGGCGCTCATCCTCCTTTGCGTAAACCCCCTACCGCCTACCTCAGCGTGTGCTTACTCATGAGCACTCAGAATCGTGTGTAGAGGGCACTCTGTCCTTAATAAAAATATAGGTTCTGCGTGAAAACCAAGGAGCTCCCGAGCTATGAAAAGATAGAAGATTCTTCAATGCATGTAACTAAGGGAAAGAAGCCGGTCTGAAAATGCTCTGTACTCTACGATTCCAGCTGTCGGACAGTCTGGAAAAGGCAAAACCATGGAGACGGTAGGAAGATCAGTAGTTTCCCGGGTTCAGTGGAGAGGGATAAGCAGGTACAGCACAGACTTTTAGGGCAATAAAATGACTCTGTATGGCACCATAATGGTGAATCCACATCAACGTACATTTGTCCAAATCCAATAGAATGCACAACACCAAAGGTGACCCTAATGTAAAGTATGGACTTTCATTAACAATAAAGTGTCCATATTGGTTCACTGATTATAGCCAATGTGCCATAAATATGCAAGATGTTAATAATCAGCAAAACTGGGGTGGGGGGGGCATGGTTGGGCATTCCCTATATTATGTGCCTAAAACACTACAAAAAATTAAGATGAATTTTTTTTTTAGTAAAAGTCAAGATTCAACCAGGTCTGGCCATAGCTGTCACGCAAGCAATTTTCACGGCGATGCCTTCTACCCATCCCCAGGTACAAAGAAAGAATGTATGTTACAGGTACGAGGGCTTTTTGTGACTTATTTCCCAAAAGGAAGTTTTAAAAATGTATTCTCACCTTTAATCTCATGAGCGGAGTACATATAGCATTTGCTCTGAAGCAGAAGGGTCTTTCTGTAAGGTGAGATTCCTATAGACATGTGTGCCCTGGAAAACCAGAGATAGGAAGCTGACTGTAAGACAGCAAATTTAGGAAATCCTCACCATCCTGGGGCATCACATCAAGGCTTTCATTATGTCTCCAGCATCAGATGGGTGAAAACACGTCAATTAAGAACTCAAAACAGGACCTCTGAAAGGATGAGTCAGGACCGGTGCCCGATGGGCAAAGCCCACACCTTTGGTAATCATGTTGAGTGACTGATGGACTGGCATATCAAACACTGAAACTCCACGGAAAGTCCTCCTCCATGCCTAGAGCTTATCAGGATATACTAGGCTATGGAGTGATAACATGTAAGTTAGGGAAGGAGAAAAAGGCTGAACCAACCCCATGGTATAACGTGCCAATTTGTGTAGGTGAGCTCCAAGTGTATAAGGCCAGCTCAGGGCATGTGAAGATGGGCGACCAGATCACCCAGGCAGAGAGGAATCTCTACCCCCAGCTCCTAAAGCAAGGCATGGCAATATCCATATCCTATATCACTGGGCACATTTCACCCTTGCCAGTCCTCCTCAGGCCAACAAAGCTTCACCAAGTGACCTAATCGTCACCCAGATGAGCAGTTCAGCATGAAAACACACAGGGGGGTAGAAGGGACAGCGTGATTGGTGCCAGCGTCCTAGAGAACCCCCTGCCAGCATCATTCCATGCTGTTCTACCCCTCATTCTGTATTTCAGAATACACCTCAAGGGGAATGTGAAAAAGTGTTCAGGGATACAAAGGGCATGGAGCATATATAATCATAAAAAATGTGCATTTGATAAGAAACGAGATGAATGATTTGTTATATCTCCACAATGGAAGAGTAGGTAACCATAAAAATAAGGACGTCTGTTTATTAACAGAGAAATAATTCTCACAAGACAAAGTGTAGAAAAGCAAGGTGTTATGGTTAGAAGGGAAAGAAGGATCTCGTACTGGTTGATGGATACGTATCCAGAACTCAAGCAGCACCTGGGTTATGCTTCCTCCTGGGGTGATGTTTTGGATTTGAGGGATCCATGAACCCGTTATGGGTTGTGAAGACCTTAGAACCCTCTCCAGCTCATGGGGTTATTTTCAGAGCCCTGGGGGAGTGTGTGGTTGCCTCTGTTGAGTTGCTGGTGATAGGAAGAGGTGGTCACATCACCATGTTTTTCTTGGTGCCATTTTGTCTCATTGATGGAAGCATGGAATGCTTTTTTTGTCCTCATTCACATGTGCACTCACACCACATACTCTACCTACAAGCTAGTGTGTATGTAACAGGCCTTCCTGGGGACAGAACACGCTACACTATAGAAACCAGTGTTCCTAGAAGACCCCGGCCAATGGACACCCAACTCAACTCCTGTCCGCCCGTTTCTTTCTTTTCCTCTTCCCTGTTGCCCTCCACCTCTCCCCAGCCCCAAGGATCTCACTTACTTCTGAGTTCATTCCTGGACACTGAGTTCAAATTCCAATATCTCCACTTATTAACTGCAGGAAATTGAGCAACTTCCCTAAACTCTTTATGACCCCACTTTCCTCATTTGGAAAACGTGCCCAGTGATAATACCTATGTCAAAGGACAGGACACATGACTCCTCTGGTACATAGCAAGTATCCAACATGATGTTGACCGTTCCCCTGAGTATAGCGATTGCTAACATAAAGGGCTGTAGTGGTTTCTTTTGCTCAAACTTTTCATTGTAACCTCACGAGCTTATTAGAGAATGACCACAAATCCTGCTTTGCCAAAGGCAGCTCTCATTTATCCCTTCCCCCACACTGAGGATACTTCTCAGATTTCAAGATGCACTGCTCAAACACAAAATAGTAAACAGATGAGCTGAGGAGTCAAAGGTCAGAGTCTGGGGCTGTTGGGACAGCTGGAATTGATAGTCCAAGGCCAAAACTGAAGGGTGCCCAGGCGCAGAGCTCGAGCAGAATATAACAGATGGGCTAAAAGGACAGTGGTCAAAGTTTGGGGCTGTTAGGGCAGCTGGAATCAACAGGTACAATCCTAAAACTGAAAGACCATGGGGGATGGGAAACACCAAAATGTAAGTACAAACTTCTGCGGACCCCTTGGCTGAGTGCTGAATTTCAAAGTCTCCAACTTGAGACACCAAGGAGCTCAGAAGCAAACAACAGCTGGAAGGTTGAAAGGTGAGCAGAGACATTTCAGCTGCTGCCTGGTGTTGGGGAGACAAGATGACATGTGAATCCTGCCAAGTTGGAAGGACTTGGTGAACATCTTGGACTCTCACCTGAAACCTGAGACGATCTACGTCTTTGAAGAAAGGGTTGCGTCTCAAAATGAAGAGCTCTGTCCAAGGCCCAAGGGCAACAACGAAATAGACTCACGATAACCAGACTCTAGCGGAGCTTCCACAAGATCTAGGTATCCCACAAGTCATATCATTGCTTGTGACAAAACTCAACATTCTTCAGAGGAAGATAAGCAGAATCCAAGGTTTATACCATGGATCAGTCACGGTGTCTAATACACAACAAAAATCACTTCACATGCAAAGAAACAACAACATGGAACCTGCTGTCAAGAGGGAAAAACATCAATAGAAACAGACTCAGAGATGATGCAGATGTTAGAATTAGCAGAAAAGGACTTTAAAGTAGCTACTACATCTTAAGGAGGCTACCAGAATAGATGGGTGTCAAGGATGAGGATTGGAAGAACGTCCAAAAAAATAGGTAAACTAAAAATAACAAACTAGAAACCCTAACCCTGAAAAATACAGTTTGTTTTGCTGTAATCAAAAAACCCAATCATGGGCCTAAAAGTATAATAGATAACAACTGAAAAAACAATTTGGTGAACTTGAGGTAGGTCCATAGAAATTATCCAAAATGAAGCACAGAGAAAAATGTTTAAAAGCTGGGATAAAATGAACGGTGCTCTGGGTAGCTCAGTCGGTTAAACGGCTACCTCCAGCTCAGGTCATGATCCCAGGATCGAGTCCCACATCGGGCTCCCTGTTCAGCAGAGCCTGCTTCTCCCTCTCCCTCTGCCTGCAACTCTGCCTACTTGTGCTTTCTATCCCTCTGTCAAATAAATAAATAAAATCTTTAAAAAAAAAAAAAAAAAAAAGAACGGTGCTCATTGAAATAAATGCCAGAAAGTGCCATACTATCTAACAGATGTGTAATCATAGACTCGTAAGAACAAGATGGAAAGAACAGAACAGAAAAAGATTTTGAAAAAAAAAATGGCTGAAAATTCTCTAAATTTTATCACATCCAGCTACTCACAGATATAGAAAACCTTTTACACCCAAGCAGTATAAACATGGCAGGGAGGGGGTAAGAAACCATATCTATGCCTATTCTCAAACTTCTGAAAACAGAAAATAACACAAAAGATGGGAAAAGACACTTATATTCATGAAATATTGATGATAAGTATAGCTGTCTTCTCATCCCAAATGATGAAGGTCCTTGTCAGAACAACTTTAATATCCTGGGGGTCAGAAGATGTTTCCAACGTGGAATTCTGTAACCACGGAAAAGAGCTTCCAAAAAATGAAGGTTAAGTAATGACATTTTCAGACAAGGGAAAGGTACGGAAATTTGTGATAAGCAGACCCCACAGCAAAGAAATGCTAACGGGAGTTCATCAGGCCGAAGTGAAATGGGCTCAGATGGAAACCTGGATCTATAAGAGGGAATGGAGG
>PISX010020124.1:0-36582 GCA_004024625.1 Mellivora capensis
CATACTTTTAAATTTTTTAGCTTCATAACAGTTTTATGATATGGTTGAGGATAGCATTATTATATTAACTTTGCAAATGATACCTTAAGAAGTTGAAAAAAACTAAAGTTCATATTAAAATACCAGAATTTTAATTTTTCATAATGTTATTCTTTCTGTTAAATTTCTTAGAAAGCAGAAATTACAGGTATTTTACTTAAAAATTAAAATGATTATAAAACTATCACTGGATAACCACCTTCATTTATTCCTTCTAACACTTCTCTATACTTTTTGGAGAAGATGTGGTCAGGTATCTTAAAGTAGTATTTTTTCCTTTTTCTTCTCCTTCTCCTCCTCCTTCTTCTCCTTCTCTTCCTCCTCTTCCTCCTTCTCTTCCTGCTTTTTCCACTTCTTCTCCTCCTCCTCCCTCCTCCTCCTCCTCCCCCCTCCTCCTCCTTCCTCTTCCTCCCCCTACCCCCTCCTCCCCCTCCTCCCCTTTCTCCCTTCTCCCACTCCTTCTCCTTCTTCTTCTTCCTTTTTCTTTTTTCTTTTCTTCTCTTCTCTTCTTTTTTCTCCTTCTTCTCCTTCTTCTTCTTCTTCTTCTTCTTCTTCTTCTTCTTCTTCTTCTTTTGGGGGGTCGTTTGAAACTACTTCAATTTACAGAAAAGTTCTGACCTTTAATTTTTGTAAACCATCATACTCTTCACCACCTAGTACTTGTGTGTGTGGGTCTTACAAAGACATTCTCTTAGGCAGTCAAGTTGTACCCGTCAAAATCAAGAAAATAACATTAAGATATTACACTATCTCTTCTTAGATCCCATTCAGATATCTCCAGTAGTTCCCATGTCTTTGTAGCAAAATATCCAGGCCAGAGTCTGGTGATACACTGGTTTCAGGATAGCTTTATTAGTCTCTTTTGATCTGAAAGAATTTGTCCATCTTTTTTAGACTTTCATTACTGTGAAACTTTTGAGGATTACAGGCAATAGATTTAAAATATGTTACTCAGCTTCAGTTTACCTAATGTGTCCCATGCTCAGGTTCAAGTTTTGTCCCTTTGGCAAGAATATCACAGATGTAATGGTGTATTCTTCTCATCACTTCCTATCTGATGGTGTGTGATTTAGATTTGTCCTTTACATAGACCTCTTGATTAAGATAGTATATCACAAGATTCTCCACTGTAAAGGTACTTTGATTTTATTTGGGGATTAATGATTACTTTGTAGAAAAATACTTTTATACTGTATAAAGATTCTATACTTCATCAAACTTTCAAATTATTCATTTATTCTTTTATATCAGTATGGTTTCCTATACTCCTATTCTATTCAAAGAATGTAAAATTTTATCATTATTATGTATTTTATACTTAGAGTGACCACTATGATCAGCTTTAAGCTGGCTTCTTTGTCCTTTACCTTCATCCCTGGGCTCTCCCCTACATGGATGCCATCTCTCCCAAATCAGGTTTCAACTTCCTGCTTGGTGTCCCACTTTCTACCACATGGATATCTTCCCATCTTGTTTGGTCTCTGATATTCCATTCTGGGTGACCATGGCTCCCACTAAGTCCCCTCTATAGACTTCCCACTTAGTCTAACATAGTTGTCAGATTAAAATTTTTAAGAGAAGGAAAATAGAAAGGATAAGGAAGAAGAAAGGAGCAGATATTATGTCTTAAAATTACCATTGACAACAGTACAATGAGCAATACCTTGGTAATAGTTTTTTGTTTGTTTGTTTTTCTTTTTTTACTTGTTGTGGTTTTGTCTCCAGAATTACTGTTTCTTTTAAGCTTAAGTGAATTTTTCTTTAGAACTCTTGCTTTTTGAGTTTGCAATGAAAATGGATCCAATTATAGAGCCTGCAGTTAGAGACTAAGTTTTGACCAGGGTAGTGAAATCCTCTACAGATCGTGAACATAAGAATTTTAGCTACAATAATAAAGCAATTGGTAATGTTGCTGAGAAATTAATATATATGTATTAATGTGACACTACATATATTTCAGAGCAAAAGCTATAAGATTTAGAGCCATAAGAACAAAATAATATACCCATGATGAGATTATAAAAATGTAGCTCATTGATAAAATTAATTTAATTTTATTTTTTTAAAGATTTTATTTATTTATTTGACAGAGAGAGATCACAAGTAGGCAGAGAGGCAAGCAGAGAGAGAGGGGGAATCAGGCTCCCCGCTAAGCAGAGAGCCTGATGCGGGCTCAATCCCAGGACTCTGAGATCATGACCTGAGCCAAAGGCAGAGGTTTAACACACTGAGCCACCCAGGTGCCCCTAATTTTAAAAGTATATATAACTGTTATATCTATTTATTAGAAAAACCTGTACTGAAGAAAATAAGTAAGAGTTAATTCTAAACATACAGAGCTTTAAGCAAAAGGCTTTTACTAAGGAGTGCTAAGTGAAATATGGTTATCAATTCAGAACTGTGCAGACATCCATATTCATTTCGAACTTCAAAATCTTCATGTTCTTATGTGATTTCAGATTTAATTTTTTTTATATATCAGTAATGTTTCAGTCAGTCCTTCAGGGTGCAGTTGATGGGTAGGAGTTAGTAATATAAGCAATCCACTGGGGAATAATTCTAGTGAGAGATAAAAGAGGGTGGGAGCTGAATTGGGCCGGGTAAACCTTCCCCCCCACTCTCAGGACACCTGTGAAAGCAAAGGAAGGTAGGTGGGTAAGGACTAGTTAGGGTTTTTGACTGGTACAGATCTGAAAACTTATCAGATAACACAGCAGATGGTTCTGAATCAAAGATGGCCCATTAGTGGAATCCTATTTTGCCTTAATCTGCACACCATGTTTCAGTCATTGACTGAAGGCTGCCCATGAGGAGTTATTTAGGCTCATAAACTGAAACTTATCCTGAAGATGCTGAAATGCAGGGCAGTCAGCTAATTGCATTTCTTTCAGTTAATCAAGAAGTTCTTTCTTGAAGGGATACCCAAGCATTGGGTTTCCATGGCTGCCACAGCTGTATAATTTTATTTGGACAAAATTTTTTTAGATTTCTCAGTTTATCAGTGTGATAATTTATTGCTCTGATTCATTCAGTGCATATAAAATATAAAGGTACTATGATGAATATGAATTATTTATTTCTCCACAGGAGCTTAAAATCGATGGTAGGGAAAGAACAGTAAAAAGGCAATTAAAATAGATTACAGCAGATATTATAATAAGGTTGAATACAGTAAATTCTGGAAGAACAAGGATTGAGCCCCTAACCTAGACTTCAAAAACTCATGAGACTTTCTAGAATAAATGTAGGTAAACTGAAATCTAAAAGAAGCAAAAAATATTTCATCAAAAAGAGAGAGACTGGAAAAGTATGTGTAAAAACCTATATTTTAGATATTACCCTTGAACTTGGTTTAATATATTTAGAGCTAAAATCAGATTGTATGTATACACCCCACCTTCTCTTACACCCCAAATCAAAAGTAACTGAAATACGTATTTTCACAAATATATCCATCATAGCTCAAAAATTAGAAAATATAGTATAAGCAGACCAGAAATTAGAATCATTTTTCAAAGTTAGAAAGTATGTATGGCTCAAATTAACAAAAGCACTGGAAGACCAAATCTCAATTTATGCTAGAGTAAATTATAAAGATGGCAAAACTACCATCTTAGAGTAAACAAATCCAGAGTTAACAGGTGATCTCTGGGACAATAGTCAGAGGAACTGGCTGAAAGGGAGGCACTATCAGGAGACTAACACACCTCTTTCTTAGTCCAATAGTCTACCCATTGATAGGAATTCCATTTTTCTTTTGAATTCAAAGACACCACTATATTGGACTGTAAAACTGCAGCTGTGTATATCCAGCTGATGCAGGAATATTCTGAACATAAATATGTAAAACAAATTTAACACAGAAAAGTCATGTGAAAGAATTATTTTTTAAATTGAGGGTTGTGAAAAACTATTTTAAGCAGTGGACTGCAACATTCAAATGTCTTTAGGAAGATAATTCCAGCAAAAATAGGAAAGACATATACAAAGGAAGATAATTAGGTCATTGCAAACAAGTGATATATTTATCTATTAATCCAAAAGAGAATGATAAAAACAAAGAAGTTGTTACAAGAGGAGCAAAGGGGGTAGATTAGGACAATTTATTTGAAATACAAAATGTCTTTATAATTTTGAATAAGAAAGGTAATTTAAAATGCTCTTGCAGTTTGATGGCAACTTTATTGATTGTAAAATCAATCTTATGGGTTTACCCACATTAAATATATTTTTCAAAGATATTAAATACTTATATTTTTGTCTTATAATTAAAAGTGCTGCTAAGAATGCATTTAAAATATTAATGCACTTTTGGGATATTTATTTGTGCAATCTGTACTTTTTAGTTTTCTACATTTTCATGACTCTGTTGCATTTTGATTGAAGGGGCTTAAATGCCAATGTTTGAATCAATTCAGCCAAACCTTGGGAATAGAATCTGTGACTCTTCATTCTAAAAAGTGAGGGAAATAAACAGTGCGATGACAAATGCAATTACAGTATTAGCAAATATAAATGCAAAGTACTAATTAATATTTCATTGTTAGTCTGTCAAGAGGCTATGTCTTTAACAGATGATTATAATATCCCATGAAAACAAAGTTTAGTTACACTCAAATCTGTCTATCTTATCCATCTGAACTTGTGTAAACCACTTGAAGAGAATAGAATGAATTTTGTGAGCAGAGTCTAGAAAAATACAAACTGGTATGAACACTAAATTGGTAAAGGCAGATAAACCCATTTTTGCAGAGTATTTACAGAATAAAAATCCATTCAGATAAGTGGGCTTCTTGATGCATTTCTTCTAGAGCTCATGCATTTTCCCCAGATTTTTACTTTCTCTCTTAGTATTTTTGTTAATTTTAGGGGAGAATCATGAGATATATACTAGTCCTTTAATCTTCTTCTTCTGTCTCTCCCTTCTTTCTGTCCTTCCTTCTTTCCTCCCATTTCTATTTTTAAATAAGTAATCAATATTCATTTAGGAAAAAAAGAAATGAAGTAACAAAGTAAAAAACTAACCAACCAAGCAAATAAATATATGTCATCTACAATGTGACCACACTGAGACTAACACTGTTAGCATCTTAGTGTATCTATCCATACATAATTTACATATACATTTTTAAATTACTAATAATGACAATTCATGTTAAAATGCACATTTTTCTGTACATACTTGTGTTATTTAACAACATACCATGCATATCTTTTTATATCAGTCACATATTTAAAAAATAGAGAGAGCCCTGCTATATGCCAGGAACTATTCTCAGCACTTTGGCTACAAAATAGATTAAAAAAAAAAAAACTTTTTCTTTTTTGACATATACATAATAAATGAATAAATTATCTAATTCAAATAATTACATAATTCAAATTATATAATAATACAATTATATAATTCAAAAAATAAATTATGTATTTTATAACTATGAGTGCTATAGAAATAAAATAGAGTGGATAAGAGAGATCAGAGGTGTGAGGAACTTAAAATCTTATGCAGGATGATCAGAGGAGACTTTGCCAAGAAGGTAACATTTCAAGGAGACAGATGGGATTGGCATACAGGGATCTGGAGGAAGCACAATGTAACCAGTGGGAGCAATCATTGCTAAGTCTTTAAGATAGGATAGTCCAAAATATCTGTTCCTCTTGCTTTATTCTTCCACTTTTCTTTCCTCAGAAGAATGAGAGATAGACAAGTGCTTGTTATCCTTGCACTTGGAATCTACAAGAAGAATATATGGGTTTTTATCTATAGGCTTATAGGTTTTTAGTTCCATATATTTTTCAGAGTATCTCTAATCTCTGAATCCTGATTTACAAATGGTGAGTCAGACTTTTGTTCTTTAAAGACTATTGGAACTAACCTAACTGTCCATAAAAGATATATAGATGCATGGGTATATATAGATAGATAGATAGATAGATATAGATATAGATATAGATATAGATATAGATATAGATATAGATATAGATACAGATATAGATAAATATACACACACAATTTAATATTAGTAAGTAATACAGAAGAATGAGATCTTGGGATGCCTGGGTGACTCAGTTGGTTAAGTGTCTGACTCATGATTTCGGCTCAGGTCATGATCTCACAGGTTATGAGATCCAGCCCAACATAGGCTCCACACTCAGAGGGGAATCTTCTTGAGGTTCTCTCTCTATCCCTCTCCCTCTGTCCCTCCCCTGGATCACTCTCTCTCTCTCTAAAATAAAAAACATAAATCTTTTAAAAAATCTTTTTAAAAAAGTGAATGAGATCTTGCCATTTGAGACATAGATGGACGTACAGGATATTATGCTAGGTGAAATAAGTCAGACAGAGAAAAACAAATACCATATGATTTCATTTATATGTGAAATCTAAAATAAATAAATAAATAAATAACAATTTTTGTAAAAACAGACTCATAGAGAACAAATTGTTGGTTGCCAGAAGAGGGGGGGTGGGGGTGGGGAATGAGTGAAGCAGGTGAAGGGAATTAATAGGTACAAGCTTCCAGTTATAAAATAAATAAGTCACGGAGCTGAAAAACACTGTGTAGGGAATATAGCTAGTAATATTATAATAATGTTATGGCGACAGATGGTGACGATGCTTACTGTGGTGAGTATTGCATAATGTATGGAATTGTTGAGTCACTATGTCGTGGACCTGAAACTAATATAGAACATTGTATGTCCCCTATGCTTCAATAATAATTTTTTAAATAAAGAAGACTAGTGGATATGAAACTACAATCAAACTAAAATTTGCATTCATTTAATAACATTTTAAATGGAAATGTTAAATATTTCAGTTAGAAATAGTTTTCTCTTGTGTTCAAATATTTAAAGGGTTAACTTTTGAAATTGGTACAGAGAACTGTTGCTATGGATTTGCTTTTTGCTCATAGCACGAAAGCCGTGAGTCATATTATCAGACAGGAATTTAGCCTTCATCAAGGCTTAAGCTGAATTCTCTCATAACCCACAGACAAGAGGTCCCCAAGGCACTATTTGAGAATCTTTATTTTTTTTAAGTAAAATTCTTCAGCAGAGCAGAAGTAAATATCACTGTTATTGCCAACTATTTATTGGATAAATAAGGTCTGTTTTTATTTTTGATTATAAAATTAAAACCTAAAATTTCTGGTAAAATGTTTACTTTAAATTTTCTGATTCCTTCTCGGGGATCCAAGATGTATATATGAATTATCAACTGCAATTTGAGGTTTATGACTAGGACATCAGTGTCTTTCCCAACTCCATACCATCTATCATAAGTATCTTGAAATTAATGAGATATAGATGACACACTTCTCCAATTTCCAATGCTACTAGTTTTTGTTTTCATTTTCTTTTTGTAATTTCACTATATCTTTGGCTACTTCCATTGATTTCTCTCTGAGTGTTGAATTGTATCCACCTACTTGAGGCATCATCTTACCCTTAAGTCACACTTCCAAACATTATTTTAAATAAATGCTAATTACAATAAATTTTGCAGAATCACATAATTCAGGTTTTTAAATTATTTCTTCAGACAATTATATTAATCAAAATACTGGTATTAGCAGAACCATAATTAATTTTAAGATGTTAGATGGTTCACAATATATCCAGGAAAACCAAAATAATAATTTGAGGGTTTGTAACCAGGAACATGGCTGACAATGTTTCTTCTCATGGTTGATATGAGAGCTTACAATATAGATGAAGAATATGTGACCCCACCACTAGTACTTCTTCCACTGCTACTTCTAAAGCCAGATGTTTGCTCTACTCTAGACCTTTACCAAGGTTTGGAGTCTATGTCCTCTTTCCTCAGGTTGCTCTCTATCTGCTACAGGATTGGGGAGATTTCATGTGATTAGGATAAGCAAGGTCACATTTTGGTTCCTATTTATTAGAAGTAAGATTTATAATAAATTTATTAAGGACACCAAGACTATATGAAAGTTGCTGGGCAGCCACTAATCTGTAACTAATCTGTAACTAATAATCCATTACACCATTAAACAAGCATTGCTATCCCAGTATTGTAAATAGAAGACTAAGACCCACTTGATTGTCCTAGTTCTGCTTGTCACAAAAATGTATCTTTCTTGTATATTATGGTCCTTAAAATATTTCAATTTATCCCATTTATAGACCTTTAGACTATACTGAATTTCTTGAAAAGCCAGCAAGCAAGGAAGCCACTGTGATGGTTCTTAAGAGGTTATACCAATGGCAAACTATATTAAAATTAGCTATTAATAATTATAATTACATGGTGAAAGAAAGCTATTAGATAAAAATTAAAACATTTAATGTAAAACCTACCACATCCCTAGTGACAAATACATGAAAGTAATAAAAAGCACAGTAAAAATAAATACAATTATGTGGTACAATGTTCTAGAAAATAATTCTCACTTGAATCTGTGAATAATCAATTTAAGTTCCTTCTCTAATGTAGCAACCACTCTCATTACTACTGTTCATTCTCATTCCCACTATTCCGAACTTGTAGAAATTGTTCATAGATTTAAAACAAATGAAATTTTAGAGTTGGAAAGGCTCCTAGATAACTTATAGTTCCATACTTTCATTTGACAAGAATGGAATTTAGATCTACAACTATGATCTCATAGTACAATACGGTTTCACATGTCATGAAGGCATGGGCTTTCCAATACCGCTGAATAAGCTGTCTGGATCACATCACTGGCACTAACATTTCCTGGAATTTTATAGTTACGCACATATTTATGTATTCATGACTTGCTTCTTCTTTTTTTTTTTACATTTTTTTAAAAAAAATTCATTTCTTTTCAGCGTAACAGAATTCATAGTTTTACAACACACCCAGTGCTCCATGCAATGCATGCCCTCCATAATACCCACCACCTGGCTCCCCCAACCTCCCACCTCCCGCCCCTTCAAAACCCTCAGGTTGTTTTTCAGAGTCCATAGTCTCTCATGGTTCCATGACTTGCTTCTTCTAACAGACTACAAATTCCTCAAAATCTGGAGATATATATTTATTATCTATTTATGATTTTAAATATGCTTTCTTTTCTATATTTTTGTAATAAAATATTGGACTTAATATGACAACAATTATTTGTCTATTGATATAACTATTATTTAATGCAAAATGTTTAGAATTATTTTAATGCACTATAGCAAATTAAATTACTAGCTAACATTCATACCAGACAATGATCTAAGAACTCTGCATATTCCTTTAATCTTTACAAAAGTCCTATAATGTAGGTGAAGAAATGAAACATGGAGAGCTTAACTAACTTTCTAAGGGCCACACAGTAAATTGTGGAGCCAGGAGTCAGAATCAAGGGGTCTGGCTCCACAGACAATGTTTCAATTAGTTTTCCATCCAAATCCGGTTGAGATGAAATATTCACCATCATCACACTACCCTTGGCAGAGTTTACTAGCAGATAAACTGCTTCCATTGTCCACAAAAGTTGGGTTGATCTGAACTTTTACACAAAGCAAGAAAAGCTGGAACAATGGTCTTTTTATCTTAAATTAGAGGCATGTTCATCTTCAGCTAAAGAGAGAATGTGCTTAAGCTGTACTTTCAAATTGCTGAACTATCTGTCTTGGTAAGGACTGCTGTAAGACATTTACACTGTAAATTCTCCTATATTTCTTTTTCTCATGTCATTAGCAACAAGTTATTATTAAAAAAGATAAATAAAACCTTGAGTCGGAAAGAACACAGAGTAATAGGCGCTTTCCTTTACACATATTATGTGTAAAAATTAAAGTATTTTTACTGCAAAAATTGTTGACATCTAAATAAATTAACAGAAAGGGGGAGGTGGGTGGAGGAATGGGTTAAATAGGTGATGGGGATTAAGGAGTGCATTTGTGATGAATACCAGGTGTTGTATGGAAGTGTTGAATCACCTGAAACTAATATTATACCTGAAATTAATATTGCACTGTATGTTAACTAACTGGAATTTAAACAAAAACTTTAAAAAATATATCTTTAATCACAGTAATTTTCATTTTAGAATTTATTCTTTACACATGCTACCACTTAGTAGACATGCAGTGGTGAATATTGCACTATTCTTTGTAAAAGTGATATGCTGTAAATAGCCTAAGTGTCCATCATCAAGGGACCCTTTAAATACATGTGACAGAGCAAGGAATTAGGTACTTCATAATTGATGATTCTGGCAGGTTCATAACAACTTTTATCAGCAGACATAAGAAACAAATAGTGTGAAAGGTAGACAGTCATCAAAGGAGAAAAATGACAAAATGATGGGCCTTACCCTACAAAGCATGGAAACAATAGCTATTTTTCAGTCCAAGACAAAATAACTGGGTTGTGCTGTCTTTATTTCTATCTATTTCAGTCAAGTGACAGTTTCTTTAAGTGATGGATATATACATAATTATGGAAAAAGGGAGGGAAATAATCAACAGGAAATGTTAGGAAGTGGAGTGAAAAAAATAATGTATATATTATGGTCCATTTAATCCAGTAGAATTCAAATTCCCAGTACCATAAATTAATTTAAATAATTGATTCTTATATGAGTATGACACCCTATGATTGAGCCTAAGCTTTCTGGTTTTTAATGAGGGCAATACATCTAATTTTGTGAGCTTGTTGCAAAGATTAGCTGTTATATGAACATTTTACATCAATTAATAACTATCAGTGAATTTTTCCTTCCTTTTATTTCTTTAATCCTTACAAGTTTGTTAGATAAAAATAATTGAAAATTATAGTGAATCCTAGGGAAAGTTCTGGGATAGTTGGAATTTCAATGAAATGTTACTGGAAAGTAAATTTGGTGCAAAAAAATAAATATGCTATTCAGTGACTAAAATAAATTCTACTTAAATAAAATTATTCAAAAATGTGTTTATGCTGATACAATGGAAATAGAAATATGAGAGAAATAGAGAAATAGGGGATCATATTTATTGATAGAGGAGATTGAAATGTAATAAAATAATACTAGTCCTAATTCCAGAGAATGTTTTATTACAGGGGAAAGAAGACCAGTAAAAATCAAGCAAATTAACAACCTTTCTCTTCAGTTTAAAAGGAATTAATTAATATTAATAGGGCACATCATGCCCCCTAAGAAAACAAAAATAAATTGTGCACTATGGGAATGAAGATACTCTTATGGATAATCCAAGATATTCTCTCATTTTTAATATAAAATACATTGTATTACCTCAAAGACAGTATAATGTATAAAAACAAATTACTACTACTGTCATATTTGTTGTCCTTCATTTGTACCTACATGTACCTACACTGAATTACAAGTATATCCTTAGACATCTATGGGGCTGAGTATCAATATTTGTTTAAACCTGCAAATAAATTAGTCACTTAATTTCTCCTGCCCAAATGGATGACTGATGTCAATTAAGACTCTCATCATGTCTTTTTTTTTTTTATTTGCCAGAGAGAGAGATGGAATGCACAAGTAGGTGACAGTGGTAGACAGAAGGGGAAGCAGACTACCCACTGAGCAAAGAGCTTAATACCAGGTTCATTCCCAGGGCCTCAGAAACATGACTGAGAGGAAGGCAGACACTTAACCAACTGAGCCACCCAGGCATCCCTTGTCATGTCTTTTAACAGCTGTTTTTGTTTATTTGTTTGTTGAGGTAAAATTGGTATATAACACTACATATGTTGAGGGAAATTGGGGAAGGGAGTTGAGGGAAATTGGGGAGGAGATGAACCTTGAGAGACTATGGACTCTGAAAAACAACCTGAGGGTTTTGAAGGGGCAGGGGGTGGGAGGTTGGGGGAGCCAGGTGGTGGGTATTATGGAGGGCACGCATTGCATGGAGCACTGGGTGTGTTGTAAAACTATGAATTCTGTTACGCTGAAAAGAAATGAAATAAAAAATAAATAAAGAAAAAAAGAAAAAAAGAAAAACAAAACAAAAAGAGTACAACATTATAATTTGACACTTGTATGCCCTACAAAGTAATCATTACCAAAGTCTAGTTGCCATCCCTCACCATACAGGTGACCCCCTTCACCCATTTTGGACTCTCCCCAACCTCCCTTACTCTGGCAACCGTCAATCTGTTCTCTGTATTTATGAATTTGGTTTTGTATTGATTTGTTTGTTCATTCGTTGTTGTTGTTTTAAATTCCACATATGCATAAAATCATATGGTATCTTTCTTTGTCTGACTTATTTCACTTAGCATAAGTGTTTCGTTAGTGTTCTTCCATTCAGCCAGTCCAGAAGATGATGAAAACTTTAAATCCAGGAAATCTAAGGCCATAAAATTGATCCATAGTTTTAAATTCTAATGATATGTGCACAATTACATATGTAAAATTTATTTATATAGCACAACACTCATTTCATATTTCTTATTTTTACCCCCAAAAGCCTACCCATAATTAAAGTAGTTTTAAGCATTAGAAGAAATTTGTTTTTTATAGGAAGCCAATCATAATGAAATATTTTCATATTTGTAACTGGACTCTTTAAATGTCTAGATTAAATTTACACATCAATAGATATCACAGACTGGAGGAATTTAAGAGGGGTGAGAGAGAAAGACTGGACTCGATTTACTAATTTTGTATTGTTAAAATTTTAAATGTGGAGAAAGAACCTTTTTTAATAAGAGAAATCTGAAAAAATAAAAGAAAAATCTGAGAAGTAATTAAATACATAAACTTTTTGTACTAGATATTGACATTGTCTGACAGCACTATAGTTTGGGGAACAAAAGTCCATACAAACTTTTGGAGGTGTCAGTGTTAAATTAATAGAGCTTAACTCTTAGATTAAAAATAGATCATAACACATCTCTGTATAGATTATCACTCCATTTCATGTACAGTACCATCTACATGTAAGTAAAGCAAATAGAAATTTATTTGATACTATTTTTATTTTTAACTCTGTATACTTTTGTATTGTTTGACTTGTTACATGGAGCATAAATCTGAGAAAGCAAGAATGTTTTAGGAAAAATTTAAGAAAACAATACATTTTCATAATTTGGCTATCTGCAGGAAAAGAATCAACTTGTTAAAACTGTCTTCTTTTACTTTCTTTGCTGTTTTGTTCCTCAAGTAGTGTGATTCTGTGTGTATATATGCATGTATTTACATATGCAATATTTCCAAGAGTGAATTTGGAATCACGTGATAATAGATTTCAATCATGATTCTTCCATTGACTAACTGTACAGTTGTTACAAATACTAATTTTTCTGGGTCATTCCTCTTCCATTCTATATTTTAAATGGACAATAACTTTCCATATAATTTTGTTGTTAGGTGGTAGGGAGGGAAGAAGAGAGAGGAAGATGATAGATAGATGATAGATAGAAGATAGATAAATATTATAAAGTACTTGAGGTAATTTCAGGTTCTCAGAGGATGCTCCAATAATAAGCATTTTTTTCCTTCTCTACTTTGCAAACCCAAACATAAACTTTACAGCTCAAATATTACTTCTTCTACAAACTTTTATTCTATAGTTCCAGGGCATCTTGTATATTTCTCTCTTACATTATCAATCTTGCTATTATATTATACATCATTCTGTGTAATGGATTTTATATTATATATATATATCATTTTTATTTATATATATATTTTAACTTATATGTATTTTTATGTATATATAAATGTATGTTTATATATAAATATATTTATATTTATACTTATAACACAAATAAATATTTGTGTTTGTGGCTCCAATCTATCTATCCCTGGGTCCTTGAGGACTGTGACCATATTTATTCTTCACAGTAACCTCAGAAACAATGACAGGATGGTCTTTAAAAATGAACTAAGAAAGGGGTGCCTGGGTGCTCAGTTGATTAAGTGTCTGCATTTGGCCCAGGTCATGATCTCATCAGGGTACTGGAATTGAGCCCCGTGTCAGGCATCCTGCTCAGTGGAAAGTCTGCTTCCCTCTGTCCCTCTCCAAGCACTCGTGCTCACTCTCTCTCTCATAAGTAAATAAAATCTTTTAAAAAATGAACTAAGAAGATTAAATTACTAAATTGCTCATTTAGTAATAAATTATTACTTATAATTGAAAGTTTATATATTTTAAAAATGAAACAGCTATACAAAGAGTTACCAGAACTGGATTCAAGCTCTAACAATATGACTGAATTGTCTATGTGACCTTGTAGAAGAAGTTTTCTCTATTAATCTGAAAAAGGAGATGATGAATTAAGATACCTACATTATTTCCAGTTGTAATATTATATAATTCTGTACTTTTAAGTATCTTGCTAAAAACTAAACAGCAATTTATTTATATGACAATAATTAAGAAATTTGTATTGAAAAGAGGATATATCCATTAATGACAAGCAGAAATCTGTCACATTTAAGGGTGGAATTCAGACTTTTTTTGAGTTTTATCTTCTCTCTGCAAAAGAACCCTTCTGGTGTAAGCAGAGAATTTTACTCTGGCCTAAGTAATAGGCATGATTTATTACATAGGCTGGTTCAGACAAATTCATAGGAACCTTTGGTTAATGTTGCCAGTCTACATCGATGGGACTTAGTGACACTGTTATTAATCACTGAGAATCAAAGAAGGATATAAAGAAAGCAAGAAAAAAACCAGCCTGGATCTCTGAGAGGGAACATTCTTAGCTAATTATAATAACCTTGTTAAAAACTGAAGTTCTAGAACTTTTAGTAGAGAAATGAAATAAAGAAAAACAGAATATTCTGCACTTTAACATTTAACAAGCTTGTGTTCAAATCCTGTCCAGTGGTTTTCTTTGTTTGTAGAGAAAACAGCATGTGTATTGTCTTGTCTCAACTGTGTATTTTGAGGGTAGCATTTTAGAAGCATTGAGAGATTAGTTTCTTTAAAATTGTTGACTTAATAATTGTTAATTTTTGGAACTTTTATCCATTATGCAGTGACAACTAACTTAAACTAACTTGAGCAACTTTATGTTCAAAAGGATAATTTGAGATAAGGATACTGTAAGGGCCTACTTAGCCAGAGGGAGCCATTTTGTTGTTTATTCAGTAAAGTTAGATTGACCCTGCCCCTCTCAGAGGAACTTACTTAAAAGCAAGTCCGGGAAACTAGTCCCAGGTAGCAAAGCCCAGATACAAGGGCGGGTCAGGCCAGGTGGAGACATCCAATCAGTGGGGCACACATACAGTCTCCCTAACTACAGGGAGAGTGGGCCTTGCCTTTTGGGCACCAATTCTGACCAAAGTGATAAGCTAGTTCAAATATCTACTAGGGTAAATTGAAATTCAATTGGCCACCTGTGTGTGACCTAGCATGACTGTGCAGTTTTCTCTGTGTGTTGCAATCTCGTTGGCCACCTGTGTTTGATCAGGCTCAACCACATGGCCTTTGCTCTATAAAAGTTAGTCTGTGAGGCTGGGAGGGGTCGCCTCTTTGTAAGACACGGCCCCAGCCATTTGGTTTAATTCTTGATGCTTGGCGCGAAATAAAGCTTTGCTTGACCTTCGCTTTGTATCAGTCTTGCTCCTTTGATCAGGGACCCATTATTGGGGGACCTAAGAGACACATTGTTGTTTATTGAAACCTTACAGCTGAAATATAGTGATGGTTTTCTCAGAAATGGACAGGACCCAGAAATTAGTAGAACTTCATAATTGACTTAGTTTCTCCTGTTGCTTACTTTCTGCACTGCATTCTTCCATGTCAAAGGCAAGCTTTCTCAGTTCCTTGTTCTCGTGACAGAACACATTTCCCTGAGGACCTTGAATTTAAAGGATACAAATTTGACCACCAACAGGACCTGAACAGCTCCTATAACAATTCCAGCATCCTGTGGGAAAGAACCTATGGCCAACATAAGGTGTTTATCACTAGTCTAATTAGTCATGTGGAATTGGCATGGGTACCACAGTGATTGTGGTGATCTAATGATATGGAGATTATCTTTCAATTATTCAATCAATCCAGCATGATTCAAGGGCTAAAAAGATATCTACGTATTTCTACTCTTAGAATCTTGAATCTTTATTTCAAGTGCTTCCCCATTTTACTTAGTATTATTTGAGGAGGAAAGCTAGGATCCAAGATATATGTAAGATTATGAGAGATTTTGAAACCGTATTTATTGTCAATACCCTTTTGCTCCATCATGCAATGCTTAAAGAGGACTTTGTCCAATCCTCTTGTTAAAAGTTTTATTTACTATAATACCTAATAAATACCTGCTTATATGTAATGTCTTTTAGAATAATATTCCAGTTTTTAATGGATTGCATGTTATTTAGAAACTTATATTATATATAAAATTGACAGTTAAGGAGTACACAAACATGCTTCAGAAGTATAGAGAAAATCTTAGTACACCCTGTTCAAATGTTTATTGACCTGTTCATAGTTTATGGATTCAGTCACATATTGACTGTATATTTTATTTATTTATTTATTTATTTATTTATTTATTTATTTAAAGATTTATTTATTTATTTGACAGAGAGAGATCACGAGTAGGCAGAGGCATGCAGAGAGAGAGGGAGAAGCAGGCTCCCCACTGAGCAGAGAGCCCAATGCAGGGCTCAATCCCAGGACCCTGAGATCACGACTCAAGCCTAAGGCAGAGGCCTAACCCACTAAGTCACCCAGGTGTCCCATTGACTGAATATTTTAAATCTTTACTAATATGCCATATTTCTCAGATCTCTGCCTTCTCCTTAATTAATTGTGCTTCAAAATGTAAAAGCTAATTACCACTGTCCACATAAATTACATAGCAGAATATTTCTGAAAAGCCTTTATGAAACCTTTTATTACTTTCCCACATTCCTATTCAGTGTATTAAGTGTAGCTGAGGCAGAGTAGGGCTAATGTAGTTCAGTAGAAAACATAATTGTTCATCTGTAAACAACTCTAAATTTCAGTTCTTAGGCAAACATGTCCTTTTTCAATATTCTAAAATTATCTCAAAACCCTGGTGGTGGGTATTATGGAGGGCACGTATTGCATGGAGCACTGGGTGTGGTGCATAAACAATGAATTCTGTTATACTGAAAAGAAATTAAATTTAAAAAAGTGAAAATACAATAATAGTGTTGGAGTTGAATATAAAACTATCTTTCTGATACCAATTGCAATACCTATCAAAATACATTCTATAATGTAAATTTTAATATGTCTCAATAAGGTCACAGTTCAGGTAAGACCTAATAATGTATGCCTCTAGACTTTGAGAAATAATTCTTGTTTGAAAAAAGGCTTTCAGAAGCATCTTCTGTCCTTTCCAACTTTAGTGATTGGTCTGTTTGTAGGATTACATACTGTGTTTGTCTGTAAACATATTTGTTTATGCTTTGATACCTATTTGTTTCTTATTTAGAATTGTGACACTGAAACTTACAGCATACTTTTTAATGCAGCACAATACTGTGAGCAATTTCTTAAACACTAGATGTTCATTTAATATAATTCTCATAGCTCTATATGATTCCATAATATAGGCAGAGTGGATTTACTATCCTAATTTTCCTTCATTGTATGCTATGTTATATTTATGATTTCATATTTTTAACAGAATTTATTTATTTATTTATTTATTTGAGAGAGCAAGAGGGACAGAGCCCATGTGCACACAGGGGAAGGAGAAAAGAGAGAGAAGGACAAACAGACTCCATACTGAGCACAGAGCCCATCACAGGGGCTTGATCTGACAACCCAGAGATCATGACCTCAGCTGAAATCAAGAGTTGGTCACTTAACCAACAGCTACGCAGGTGACCCTACTGTAATACATTTTAAAATAGTGATGCAATTAATATCATTATGCATGAATTTACATGAGGATCTTTTATCTTACATCCATTCGATAGATTACTCATGTCAGAAATAGAAGCCTACCTTTCTTTCTTTCTTTTTATTAACATATAATGTTTTATTTGTTTCAGGAGTACAGGTCTGAGATTCATCAGGTTTACACAATTCACAGCACTCACCATAGCACATACTGCTCCAATGTCCATCACCCAGCCACCTTATCCTTCCCAACCCTTAGTTTGTTTCCTGAGATTAAGAGTCTCTTATGGTTTGTCTCCCTCCCCAGTCCCATCTTGTTTCATTTTTCCCTCCCTTTCCCCCATGACCCCTTGCCCTGCCTCTCAAATTCCTCATATCAGAGAGATCATATGATAATTGTCCTTCTCTGATTGGCATACTATGCTTAATATAATACCCTCTAGGTCCATCCACATTGTTGCAAATGGCAAGATTTCATTTCTTTCGATGGCTGGATAGTATTCCATGGTGTATGCACACACACACACACACACACACACACACACACACAAGTTCTTTATCCATTCATCTGTTGATGGACATCTAGGCTTTCCATAGTTTGGCTATTGCGGACATTGCTGCTATAAACATTTGGGTGCATGTGCCCCTTCGGATCACTACATTTGCATCTTTAGGGTAAATACCCAGTAGTGTGATCGCTGGCTCATAGGATAGCTCTATTTTCAAATTTTTTAGGAATCTCCATACTGTTTCCCATAGTGGTTGCACCAGCTTACATTCCCACCAACAGTGTAGGGAGGATTCCCCTTTCTCTGCATCCTCACCAGCATCTGCCATTTTCTGAATGGTTAATTTTAGCCATTCTGACTGGTGTGAGGTGGTATCTCACTTCTGGTTTTGATTTGTATTTCCCTGTTGCTGACTGATGTTGAGTACGTTTTCATGTCTCTATTGGCCATCTAGATGTCTTTTTTGCAGAAATGTCTGTTCATGTCCTCTGCCCATTTCTTGATTGGATTATTTGTTCTTTGAGTGTTGAGTTTGATAAGTTCTTTATAGATTTTGTATACTAGCCCTTTATCTGATATGTCGTTTGTGAGTATCTTCTTCCATTCTGTCCATTGTCTTTTGGTTTTGTTGACTATTTCCTTTGCTATGCAAAAGCTTTTGATCTTAATGAAGTCTCAATAGTTCATTTTTGCCCTTGATTCCCTTGCCTTTGGCAATGTTTCTAAGAAGGAGTTGCTGCGGCTGAGGTCAAAGAGGTTGCTGACTGTGTTCTCCTCAAGGATTTTGATGGACTCCTTTCTCACATTGAGGTCTTTCATCCACTTTGAGTCTATTTTTGTGTGTGGTCTAAGGAAATGGTCCAGTTTCATTCTTCTGCATGTGGCTGTCCAATTTTCCCAACAACATTGTTGAAGAGACTTTTTTCCATTGGACATTCTTTCCTGTTGGGTCAAAGATTAGTTGACCATAGAGTTGAGGGTCCATTTTTGGACTCCTTATTCAGTTCCATTGATTTATGTGTCTGTTTTTGTGCCAGTACCATACTATCTTGATTTTTATAACTTTGCAATAGAGCTTGAAGTCTGGAATTGTGATGTCACCAAGTTTTGTTTTCTTTTTCAGCATTTCTCTGGCTATACGGGGTCTTTTCTGGTTCCATATAAGTTTTAGGATTATTTGTTCCATTTTTTCTTTTTAAAGTTGATGGCATTTTGATAGGGATTGCATTAAATCTGTTGATTGCTCTAGAGAGCATAGACTTTTTCACAATATTTTTCTTCTAATCCATGAGCTTGGAAAGTTTTTCCATTTCTTTGTGTCTTCCTCCATTTCTGTCATGAGTAATTTATACTTTTCTGAGTTCAGATTCTTTGCCTCTTTGGTTAGATTTATTCCTAGGTATCTTATGGTTTGGGGTGCAATTGTAAGTGGAATTGACTCCTTAATTTCTCTTTCTTCTGTTTTGCTATGGGTGTATAGAAATGCAACTGATTTCTGTGCATTGATTTTATATCTTAACACTTTCCTGAATTCCTCTATGAGTTCTAACAGTTTTCAGTGGAGTCTTTTGTTTTTTTCCACATAAAGTATCATATCATCTGCAAAGAGTGAGAATTTGACATCTTCTTTGCTGATTCAGATGCCTTTTATTTCCTTTTGTTGTCTGATTGCTGAGACTAGGACTTCTAGTACAATGTGAATAGCTGTGGTCATAGTGGACAAACCTGCCATGTTCCTGGCCTTAGGGGAAAAGCTATCAGTGTTTCTCCATTGAAAATGATATTCACTGTGTGTTTTTCATAGATGGCTTTGATGATATTGAGGTATGTACCGTCTATCCCTACACTTTGAAGAGTTTTGATCAAGAAAGGATGCTGTATTTTGTCAAATGCTTTTTCAGCATCTACTGAGAGTATCATAGGTTCTTGTTCTTTTTTTTTTTTATTAATGTATTGTATCATTTTGATTGATTTGTGATGTTGAACCAAACTTGTAGCCCAGGAATAAATCCCACTTGGTCGTGGAGAATAATCCTTTTAATGTACTGTTGGATCTTATTGGCTAGTATTTTGGTCAGAATTTTCACATCTGTGTTCATCAAGGATATTGGTCTGCAGTTCTCCTTTTGAAGGGGTGTTTGTCTGGTTTTGAGATCAAGGTAATGCTGGCTTCATAAAATGAGTTTGGAAGTTTTCCTTCCATTTCTACTTTTTGGAATAGTTTCAGGACAATAGGTGTTAATTCTTCTTTAAATGTTTGGTAGAAGTCCCCTGGGAAACCATTGGCCCTGCGTTCTTATTTGTTGGGAGGCTTTTGATGACTGCTTCAGTCTCCTTACTGGTTGTGGGTCTGTTCAAGTTTTCTATTTCTTCCTGGTTCAGTTTTGGTAGTTTATACATCTCTAGGAATGCATCCTTTTCTTCCAGATTGTCAAATTTGCTGGTGTATAGTTGCTCTTACTATGTTTTTATGTTTTTATAATTGTTTGTATTTCTTTTGTGTTGGTTGTGATCTCTCCTCTTTCTTTCATGATTTTATTAATTTCAGTCCTCTATCTTTTCTTTTTGATAAGTCTGGTCCAGGGATTATCAATCTTATTAATTCTTTCAAAGAACCGGCTCCGAGTTTTGGTGATCTGTTCTACTGTTCTTTTGGTTTCTATTTCACTGATTTCTGCTCTGATCTTTACGATTTCTCTTCTCCTGCTGGGCTTGGGTCTTCTTTGCTGTTCTTTTTCCAGTTCCTTTAGGTGTAGGCTTAGGTTGTGTTTTGAGACCTTTATTGTTGCTTGAGAAAGATATGTATTGCTATATATTTTCATCTCAGGACCGCCTTTGCTGTATCACAAAGGTTTTGAACAGTTATGTTTTCATTTTCATTTGTTTCCATGAATTTTTTAAATTCTTCTTTAATTTCCTGGTTGACCCATTCATTCTTTAGTGGATGATCTTTAGCCTCCATGTATTTGAGTTCTTTCCAACTTTCCTCTTGTGATTGTGTTCTAGCTTCAGAGCATTGTGGTCTGAAAATATGCAGGGAATGATCCCAAACTTTTGGTACCAGTTGAGACCTGATTTGTGACCCAGGATGTGGTCTATTCTGGAGAATGTTCCATGTGCACCAGAGAAGAATGTGTATTCTGTTGCTTTGGGATGGAATGTTCTGAATATATCTGTGATGTTCATCTGGTCCAGTGTGTCATTTAAGGCCTTTATTTCCTTGTTGATCTTTTGCTTGGATGATCTGTCCATTTCAGTGAGGGTTGTGTAAAGTCCCCTACTATTATTGTATTACCGTCAATGTATTTCTTTGATTTTGTTATTAATTAGTTTATTAGTTGGCTGCTCCCATGTTAGGGGCATAGATATTTAAAATTGTTAGATCTTCTTGTTGGACAGACCCTTTGAGTATGATATGGTGTCCTTCCTCATCTCTTATTATAGTCTTTGGCTTAAAATCTAATTGATCTGTGGAAAGAACCAAGATGCCCTTCAACAGATGAATGGATATGGAAGATGTGGTCCATATACACCATGGAGTATTATGCCTCCCTCAGAAAGGATGAATACGCAACTTTAGTATCAACATGGACGGAACTGGAAGAGATTATGCTGAGTGAAATAAGTCAAGCAGAGAGAGTCAATTATCATATGGTTTCACTACTTTGTGGAGGATAACAAATAACACGGAGGACATGGGGAGATGGAGAGGAGAAGGGAGCTGAGGGAAATTGGAGGGGGAGATGAACCATGAGAGACTATGGACTCTGAAAAACAACCTGAGGGTTTTGAAGGGGTGGGGCTGGGAGGTTAGGGGAGCCAGGTGGTGGGTATTATGGAGGGCACGCATTGCATGGAGCACTGGGTGTGGTGCAAAAACAATGAATTCTGTTATGCTAAAAAGAAATGTTAAAAAAATCTAATTGATCTGATATGAGGATTGCCACCCTAGCTCTTTTGATGTCCATTAGCGTGATAAATTGTTTTCCACCCCCTCACTTTAAATCTGGAGGTGTCTTTGGGTCTAAAATGAGTTACCTGTAGACAGCGTATTGATGGGTTTTGTTTTTTTATCCATTCTGATACCCTGTGTTTTTTGATTGGGGCATTTAGCCCAATTACATTCAGGGTAACTATTGAAACATATGAATTTAGTGCCATTGTATTGCCTGTAAGGTGACTGTTACTGTATATTGTCTTGTTCCTTTCTGATCTACTACTTTTAGGCTCTCTCTTTGCTTAGAGGACCCCTTTCAATATTTCCTGTAGAACTGGTTTGGTGTTTATAAATTCTTTTAGTTTTTGTTTGTCCTGAAAGCTTTTTATCTCTCCTTCTATTTTCAATGATAGCCTAGCTAGATATAGTATTCTTGGCTTTAGCTGGCTTTATCTTTATAATCATCATTCTTAACTCTGGTTCTGACAACTTACTAATGTCCACATTGGTTAGTTCCCTAGCCATTGGTACTGCCTCTTGTTCTTTTTTTTTTTTAGGTGAGTTTTTCCATCCTGTCATTTTATCCAGAGAAGAATAGATGAATGAGAGAACAAAACACTGAAAGGGTAGCATAACCCCAGAAAAATACACTAACCAAATTAGAAGAGACCCAAAACAGGGGGAGAAGGAAAAAAGAATTTATACATATATGTATTTAAAAAACATATATATTTCATATATATTTCTACTGTAATTTTTTTTACTATTTATCCATGGTTGGTATATGCAAAGAGGTATAATTTATTCATTCATTTTAACTATTACATAGCATCAATTCCTGTACTGATACTCCATTTGCTTTAAATTTTCATCAGTAATAACAATACTACAATGAACAGTTTGACAGAACTTCTTTTGAATTTCTTTAAGTGTCCAATTGCATGTACATTACAGTGAAAATGAAGACTCACTTGCATTATCAATTTTACTAGATGATGTCCTATTGCTCTCTAACATGACATCAGTTTTAAGAAGTCCACCATCATGGTAAGACAATTATATTTTCTCTTCCTCTCTGAAGTAAGAATTTTTGTTTCTTTTCATTTCCTTAACTTGACATTTGAACATACAGTTTATTGTTTGAATGTGTAATTTTCTGTTTATTGGTGATGTTGATATTCTTCACGTAGTTTTATTGGATATTTTAAATCTCTTGTGAATTGCCTGGTCATATTCTTTGTCTGTTGTTCTTTTGTATGGTTTAGCATTTTTTAAATCAGCACAAGTAGTTTATACAATTTTAAACTAGATTTTTTGATTTTTAAATATTTTGTAAATAATGCAATAATGCACCTTATCCTGTTCTTTTATTCTAAGATAGCCTGTGTTGTGTTTTGCTGAATGTATATAGTGACCATATTTACCATATAAAAACTTTAAAATCAGTTAAAATGCCATTGGAAAAACATGTGAAAAGAAAGTACTAAAAAGATATTTTAGAAATGAAGAATTGCAAATGACCAAGAATAACTTAAAGGAAAATAAGAAACATAAGTAGGAGCAATTGTATATATTATTAAATTTTGACTTGTAATCTCTTTTAAAAAGAGAGATATGCTGTAACAAAATGCAGTATTTAAAATTCATCTGGGGATGAAAAATAAATGGATTGCCATATTTGTAAATAGAAATAATGAAATCATTTCAACAGAGGTGATTTCCAGTTTGAAATAAGAGAAACTCCCTATTTTAATGTGAGAACTGCAGAATATCAGCAGTTTTATTTGACAAAAACACAATTAGAACAACAAATATTAATTAAGATTGAAACAAATACTATTTAATACTTTGATCAATATTTCAAACAATTTTAAGCATATTATCCTTAAATAGCTGTAAAAGATTTGCTCACTCTAGTTCAGTTAATAAAATTTATCCAATTGCCAAATTTCAGTAATAGTCACAAGGCCCATGCAATGTATTTCTTAAATATTTCCTCCATCAACTCTTTTACATAACGTGCTTATTCAAATGAAATTAGCATATTGCCTCATCTCACTATTGTTTTTGTATCTAGTTATATTTCCTCCTATACAATATGTTCTAATAATTTTTCCACACATATCAGAAAGAAAACACCTTCTGAACTTTTCTTTTGCTATAATTAATCAAATAATTTCTAATATTTTCTTAATCTTAACAAAAAAAGGAAATTAGATGGTTTCACAAAGGGTAAAGAGAACCTGCATGATGGGACTAAATCGTTTATCTAACAAGAGTTTTTATCTAGAATAAAAACTCTTAGAACTCAATAATAGGAAGAAAAATAACCCAGGTAAACAATAAGCAAGGAATCTTAATAGTATTTCTTCAGAAAAGGTATATAAATGACCAAAAAATACATGAAAAGGTCCTCAACATTATTAGCCATCAGGATAATGAAAATTAAAGCCACAATAACATACTACTTCACACCCATTAGGATGACTATAATCAAAAACTCAGATAATAACAAGTGTTAACAAGACTGTGGAAGAGTTGAAACCCTCATATGCTGCTGATGGGAATGTTAAAATTGTGCAGCCACCTTTGAAAATTTCCATTGCTCAAAAGCTTCAACTTATAGAGTTATAATATGATCCAACAATTCCACTCCTTGCTATATATTCAAGAAAAATGAAAATATATGTCCTCCACAGAAATCATTTGCACAAGTGTCCTTAACAGCATTATTCATAAATAGCTGAAAAAACAGAAATAAGTTTACATAGCAATGACTTAGAAATGTGGTCTAGAAGGTTGGGAGAACTGACACTTTTCAGATGACAAAATTATTCTTGAGGATACTAATTTACAATGACATAGTTTTGATACCACTTTTTCACAGACATCTTTTCTCTAAACTGTTGGCTTTTAACACTTGATTAGCAATACAAGGAGATTGTGATACCATATTGGGGATGGGAAAAACTAATCAGCCCAGCCTTAGCTCATATGGCTTTTGTGAGCATTATTTAAAAAAAAAAAAGTGCTCTCTTTAGACTTGTGTCAGGGTGCTTGTCTGGGCAAAGAGGCTGAATTTCAGCCCTCACATTCCTCAGTTAAGCCCCACTGAAGAGCATGTGTATCCCAGTACTCAGCGTCCTTTACCAAAATAATCTCTAACATGGTGTTTCCAAGTTTTACCTTAAAAGAAGACTCAAACTATATACACAGGCAATGGTGTTTGAGTTTGGCCCATGGATAAATAACTCCACTATAAATATCATTGACAACATATAGTAAAATCACTGTATAGTGTGCCTCACCACACTAGAATCCCATAGTGAGATTTTACTATCCATTAAATCACTAGAAGCACCTTGTGAGTGATCTTGGCTTTTATCAAAGGGTTACACTTCACATTACCACCTCAGATATTCCATCTCACACATCACTAATTCACAGATAATCAGGGATGGATTCCTGGGGTTTATTGCACTTTACTTATTGGACTGGTTTAATTGCACGTGTCTGATGCAAACCACCTTCTTTTCTATAAAACCTGCTTAATTGCTTTACTTCTCCCTCTCTAGCCTTAGAATTTTCATGTGTGACATTAATCTTATGATGATTATATTTGTTATATTAGAAACAAGGGAAAATAGTAAACTGTATTCAGAATAGATAAGATAGAAAGAAGATGGTGACATTTTACTAATATTTACTTACAAATATTTCTTGGTTAATGAACTTTTGGACTTCAAGCTTTCTAGTAGTTTCCAAATAACTGATAGTTCGTTGTTTACTTGGTAGTAAAAAAAAAATCCACCAGAAAATGTCTTTACCCAGAACTAAAAAGCACTTCAACTACAATGTTATTTATTTAACTGCTTATTCAGAGTTTTGATTGCAGTATCATAATTAAAATTGGGAAGGGGTGGCTTTCTTTTACACAGTTAATACATATGTGTTATCTTGCTTTTATTGAAAACAAAGTTTCCTTAACTGACCAGTAACAGAGATGTATGTGGCTTGGATGGCTTAAAGCATTTCCTATCTGGTCCCTTTCCATTTATCTGAATGTAACTTAGTCTTGTAATCTTCAGTGTGGATGATACCAAATTATCTCTATTATTTATGAAGAAATGAGTGATCACTTCACATTTTTCTCCATTACATTCTTTTAAATATAATTCCTTTTATGACTAGATGAACTAATACTAGGTATTCATATGGGAGGACAAAGGCATATCATAGGGTAATACAAATGAAATTAAAAAACCAGCCACATACAGAGAAGGAAGGTGTTCAATGCATAAAATTGCTACATAAGGCATTAAGAATTCCTACAAATCAAGAAAATGACAAAGAATTGAATAACTGAGTTAATATTACAGGTGTACAATTTCCATAAGAAGAAAAATAAACTGCTATTTAAAATGTAAAGAAATTATCCTCTATGTCACCAGTAATAAGGTGAACCAACAAAATGAGCCAACAATGAAATCATAACAGTCATCACAAAACTTTATGGGGGGAGGGCATAGGAAATTTTAACAGTATTGTTTTGTCAAAACATAAATAAGTAGGAAATTAACTACTAGTTATGTGTAAAGATGTTATACTTTAAAGAACAATCTAAGATCCTGTACTTCTTTTTCTAAGTATATTCTTTGTAACTCTTACACATTTATAAGAGAGATATGTAGTAGGTTTCTGTTATGAAACAAATAGAAACAACATAAATATCTATAATAGGAAACTAAATGAAGATGTTGCTTTATATTCATAGAAAATAAAATACAGTGTGGGGAGAAATTAAATGAATACCAAACATAGGTATATCTCTAAAATAAAGCATTCAGTGAGAAAAGCAAGTCACAGATGTCATCACCTAGAGATGCTAAACTTTGAGACAATAACATGACTGAATTGCTCTTGAGATTATCTTCCTTGAGAAGATAAGGTTATTTTTTACATCATGATTTGCATGTTGACTACTTTCTCCATCAAATCAAAAATAATTATGTACAAAAATAATGGTCTCTAGTGTCCAGGTTTAGAGAAAACAAAATAATGAAGAAACCCTACTTTTTGAGAAATAACAAAATTAAAACATCTTTTTGACAGCACTAACTAAATCCTGTAATTTCTTTGAGGACAAAATATTTGACCCATACTTAGGATAAATGAAGAGTACTTGGCAAATACTTGTACAAAAGTAAACAAACCATAAATGAGACTGTGTCATATAGAATCATAAAATCTTTTAAAATTTTCATACACTGTGAATCTCTAATAAGATTTTATTACCAGTTAGTAATAATACCATGAAGAACACATAAAATTATGTTAATCTATTTACCGACACACAGTTTTGGCTTTCTTGCTGAGGGCAACTACTCCAAGGTTCCCATAGTCTTAACCGTCATCAGAAATTCATTATGGCTTTCCAAGTACAAGTATAATCTATAATTTTAAGTATCAAGGGAGAAACGTCTACTCTAATTAAAAGAACATAAAAGACAGCTTTTTACTGTGTGAGCAAGCTGGACTCATTGCTACTTAAAAATCAAATGCAATTTGTAGGCAGTCCCACCTTGCACAAGGGCTGTGCATCATAATTTCATTTATAAGACATTTGTGAGCTCAAAAGCTCTTTTTTTTTATCAATGAAACAATATCTTAATAGATGATTTGGTTTGCAGATATTTTATAGAGTTATTTAACCGACAGAATTCTTGAAATTAGATGTTATTCTTTAATTTATATTGCTCTATACAAATGATTGTCCTTTTTACTGTTAGCTTTTTAAATTTTTTTTTCCATTTCTGCTGGACTCCCCTATTTCCCAATTTACAAAAAATAATCCTCAAGAGTAAGTTTGATGACATCCAGGAATTCCTCATTGTGCTTTATGAATCCATATGTTCTACTGGTCTCCTCTCCACATCTTTCAGGAACTATCTCTTGTATCCACTCAAAATCCACATGAGCTCCCCCTTTAGCCCATGTAAGATGCACCCTGACCATGGTCCTCTGTCATTTGAGTTCTCAACATTATGCTAAGCATTTGGGGCAATATACTTGAGATTTGAAATTTAAAACATTCAGAACAGTATCAGAGAAGTCAATATAGTTTTTAAAATATTTTATTTATTTATGAGAGAGAGAGAGAGAAAGAGAAAGAATGAGTAGGGGGCAGAGGCAGAGGGAGAAGCAGACTCTGCACTGAGCAGGGAGCCTGATGCAGGACTGGATCCCAGGCATGACCTTAGCCAAAGGCAGATGCTTAAACGACTGAGCCCTCCACCCACGAACCCTGAGAAGTCAGCATATTTAAGGAAGGTCTGCCTTACAGAGTATTCATGTCTTACAAAGTCTGGAAAGATACCACGGTTATTACATGTTTCACTCCATCAATTTCTGGAACTGTGTCATTGCCTAGACTAGTTCACTGCATCAGTAGACTCTTTTGCATACACTCGAGGCCATGTTCTCCCTCCCATGGTCTAGTAAGAATGTGCTTTTAACCACCTATACATACTAAGCTCTGTTCTCCTTTGTGCTAAGTAGGAGAATATGTTCGGCTTGATGTTCAGTCTGACTGAAATCACCATGATAGTGGTATTTTTAAATATGGTCCCCATATTTTAAATATAATCTCACTTAATCTTCTCTCTCTCTCTCTCTCTATATATATATATATATATATGCACAGTAATTATGCTCTGTTACTCATACTATCACATTTCCTAATAGTAGGTGGAGGGAAAATCCAAATAAAAAGAAAGAAGCCAAAGACATCTACTATATTACTTAGAACACTGTACTTATATACCAGCAGGATTTCAGAGTTTGGGAAATAAAATAAAGGGATGGCAGAGGGAAAATAGAATTGCAAAGGAATTTGATTCTTCTGGCACCAATGAGAGGCATACTAGGATCAAAATATAAGCAACAAGGGAAATGTCGGGGATTATATAATTTTTGTTTGTTTGTTTAAAGCTTTGCAAAGAAGAGTCAGCCTATGGATAGAGAGCAGAAGGGGTAGCATCCTAGAAAATGTTATAGAATATTGTGTATAGGGGTGGGGTAGTGCCTGGGTAGCTCAGTCAGGTAAGTGTCTGACTCTTGATTTTGGCTCATGTCATGATCTCACGGTCCTGGGATCAAGCCCCAGGTCCTGCTCCATGCTCAGCACAGTCTGCTTCATATTCTTTCTCCCTCTCCATTTGCTTCTCTCCCCACTTGCACTCTGTCTCTCTCTAAAATCATAAATAATAAATAAAGTCTTTAAAATAAAAAAATACTCTGTATGTGCATTTCATTTAATATTTTACATCACTGTAAATTTCTATAAGTTTATTGTGTCTGCTTCTCTAGTGTTTTACTGAAAATGTGTTTCAGGGAATAAGAAAATATCTCTGACAATTCCTCTTTGAAATTCTCTTTCTTTTAAACTTTCTATATTACTAATTTTACACTCAAATAATATTTCACGACTATTATAAACAAACGTGAATGCTAAATCTTTTAGTATAAAAGAAACCTTCTACTCTGTATTTAAGTCTGTGTTTTATTTGTCTCTCTTTTCTTTGTTCTTTTGTTTTTTAAATTAGCAATGAAATCATATAGTATTTGTCTTTTTCTGACTTACCTCACTTAGCCTTATACTCTCAAGATCCATCCATGTCATTGCAAATGGCAAGATTTCCTTTTTTTATTGATGACTAATTTTACATAAAATAAATTAGTCGTTAATAATATTTTGTGTGTGTAGTTGTTGGTATCCACCTCATCATTTGCCTAATATTTTAAGGTTAACCAGTCACTGTCATGTTGGTTTATAATTATAAAGACCTTGAATGAGGAAACCAAAGTGCATACTTGGGAATTAATATAGACTTTGTTTCAATCATGGTTTCAGTACTTCTAGCTCAAAGCCTTTTTAGATTGAATTTCTTGGAAATAATAATTTCTTGAAAAATATTTTCACCTATGTAATTGAGTTGTATGAAAAGTTATATTAGAAGAGATATGTTATGAGAATATAATGTGTGCTCAACAAATTGTTCTTACCATTATTTTTTTTTGTACTTGAAACACCTGCTTTTCTATCATATCTCCAGGTCTTAATTTTTTTACATTCACTATATTATTCACTTAATTCCATGCCTTTTAATATGTGTAATATCTACATTGCTTACTTGGATATTCTTTGCATTGACTTTAAGGTTATATACATTATTTTTTCTCCTAGTGGATTATCACATACTTTCATAAAATATACTTGAACTTACTTTTAAAAATTTATTAAAGTTATAAGGGGCTCATGTGTGTGTATATATATATATATATATGTATGTACATATATATATATAGGGCTCATGTATTAATATGATAAATTTAGCATTACACCCTCAATTTCTTAAATTGTCTTATCTTTCTTAGAAATTTTATCAAACTATTTGTTCAGTTATTATTGGATCTTGTGATGCTAAATTTTTACATGATTTCTTAAGTATATTATTATTTACACATTCATAACTTGTCATTTAATTATTGATTGCCTACCCATTTTAATGTTTTCCTAGTCTCTACTTCTTCTTCAAATTGATTGATATTTTGGTTGGTCAAAATATGTTTAAGAATACATCATTTTTTCAGTATGCCTATTGTAGATATAAACTTTCTGACCCTCTGAGTATATAAGAATACCTTTATGATTACTTGCACAAGACTGACAAATTGGGCATAAAATTCTTGGGGTTTAGTTTGTGTCCCACAAGTTCCATTTGCTTTTAATAATTGAAAGTGCAGAGCAATAGTTTTGTTTTTTTTTAAATTAACTGGTACCCTTATTTTTTTAAGATTTTATTTATTTATTTGTCAGAGAGAGAGGGAGAGCGAGCGAGCACAGGGAGACAGAGTGGCAGGCAGAGGCAGAGGGAGAAGCAGGCTCCCCGCCGAGCAAGGAGCCCGATGTGGGACTCGATCCCAGGACGCTGGGATCATGACCTGAGCCGAAGGCAGCCGCCCAACCAACTGAGCCACCAGGCGTCCCCAGAGCAATAGTTTTTAGAAGAAACCTGCATTACCCTGCTGTTTATTTTTATTACATTTTATATAACCTTTTCAATGAAAATGTTCTTTTCATTGATCTTGCCATAGTCAGCAACTTATTTTAATTTTTAATTAGATGATTTTCTAAATTTTATAAATCAATCTCTCCCTCCCTCCCTCTATACCCCCTGCTTCTCTGTATTGTTTCTGTTCTATGTGATTTGATCTTTTTTTCCTAGTAATCCTGTTAGATAAGGAGTTATTGGAATGAATGTCATCATCTTCATGCCTCTTCTTTTTCTCATTTACCTTTAGGCTTAACATGTTATCTCTGGGTGATTTTTTTTTAAATCTTTCTTCTCCTTTACCATTTGTAAATTATATGATATTCTACCTATTCTTTACATTCTTTTTAATTTTATTTCACTTTATTTGGGCATAATGTTTGTAACTTTTCTCTTCTCAAACTATTTCTTACAATGATTGTGTAATTCCAGAAATACAGATGCAATATCCATTTGAATCTTCTTAAGAATAAGAACATAAGCACTCTCCTGTTCTTAACCTTTTTTGGAGTATAACAAATATGTAAAATGTACAGAAATCATAAGTGGACAGCCCAGTGTATTATCGCACAATGAATATACTATGCAGCCACCACCCAAAAAACAGAAATCCTAGGTGACTCTCTCCATGCCAATTACTATGATTTGCATCCTCTTGTAAAATTTGATTGCCTTCATGAATTCTATTTGATATGTTAGTTCTGGCTTTTGTTTTTGTTTTTGTTTGTTTTTTTTTTTTTTGTTTCTAATTGAATTATATAGTATGCATTATGGTGAGTGTGACTTCTTGCAAGATTCATCCACATTGATGTGTGTGGCTGGAGTTTGTCCATTTTTATTGTTGTATAACATTACATTTCATGAGTAAAACACACTTTGTTTATCAACTCTTCTGTTGTTAGACATTTGGATTGTCTCCATTTTTTTGGCCATTTTAAATAATACTGTTGCAAATATGCACACATTTCTCCTAGTATACACCAAGAGTAGAATAAGTAAGAGGACACACACAAGTTCAACTTTGGTAGATAGTGCTAAATGATTTTCCAACATAGCTATAAAAGTTTACATGATTACCAAGAATACTGGTTATCCAATACTACATAGCAAACTAAATAAATCTTAGTTCACTAACACAATAACTATTTTATTATACCTCATGAACTCTGGATCAGGAATCCAACTATAGTTGACCCATGAACAATGTGAAGATTAGTAGGAGTTCCAACCCCCATGCAGTCAAAATTATGTGTATAACTTTTGACTCTCCCAAAATTTAACTAGTAATAGCCTATTGGTCAGAAATCTTACTGATAACTTAAGCAGTCAACTGACAAATAGTTGGCATGTTAAGTGTATTATATACTATATATTTTTACCATTGAATAAACTAGAGAAAAGGAAATGTTATTAAGAAAATTTTAATAGGGGTGCCTGAATGGTTCCGTTGATTAAACATCTGTCTTCAGCTCAGGTCATGATCCCAGAGTCCCAGGATGGAGCAAGCATTGGGCTCCTTGCTCCGCAGGAAGTCTGATTCTCCCTCTGCCCCTCCTCCCACTTGTGCTAGAAGAAAAAAAAAAGTCCTAAGAAAGAGAAAATACATTTACAGGATGGTGCTATATTTTTCAACAAAACCCACATATAAGTGACCCAACTTCAAACCTGTGTTGTTTGTGGGTCAACTGTATTTAAGGATGGTGTTTATGGGAGAATATGTAAAGTATTGGCAATAATTTTTAGGCTAGAGACTTTTTTATTTTTCTTTTAGGCAGGAGTTCCTCAGTTGTTAGTAAGTCTTCAAGAGTAGGCTATAAAAAATTATAGAGATTTTCATGTCATTATACTTAGGTTGAATTTAATTATGTGGACAATGAAGAACTGTTTTAAATAAGGTGGAAATGTGGCTTAGTTTTGGAAAAGATATTCTAGCATCTGTGGTAAGTCAATTGAATGTATGTGTAAGTAGAGACAAAAAAATAATTGAGAGAAAATTGCATTTTTTCACCTGAGATTAGTAAGGTCTCAATTGGTATAAAACATGAGGAAGACATGAACAATATTTAAAGAGGCAGAATCAGTGATACCTATTTAACAATTTAATGAAGGTCAATGAGAAAAAAGTCACCTGTCTGTTTCTGAGATTGTCTGTTTCTGAGATTGACATCGAGATTAATGGCAAATTCACTGAATATATGAATGACAAATTCACAGAATATATGGGAGAAGCTAGCTACAGCATTTTTCTATATGCCCGAACATGTTCTATAATGGAAGCTTCCACTATAGAGCAAATAAACATGAGCAATAACAAAACTTCACTTAAAGTGAATATTGATGAACAATAAAATCAGCATAATTTGTTTGTAAAATAAAACACACACACAGAGATCATGTTATTGTTCTCACAACAGTCAAAATCAGCTCCCGTATGTGTACCTACTGTAAATAAAGTAATTGTTGCTAGAAAAATTTAAACGACAGTATGGGAGTGAAAGGACATGGAGGGTGGGAAATCACTTGTGAAGAGCCACTCGTTCATTGAAATGGGATGGGAGTCTTGAAAATTATGCATATACCACCTGAAAATGAAACAGCAAACAATATTACATTTACCAGAATGCAGATCTAGCATTCCTCTTGGAGACAGAAAGATTTTGACCCTGCATTCTAAGCAAGTTTTCCCTTCTCCAAAAAATGAAACAAGAGAATCTAAGCCTTCATCCAGAATAAAATTAAGTTAGACAAGTATTTATTTTTTTTTACATAAGTCTGTGTTTATTACAGAACTGGGTAAGGTGAATTTGGCTGTGCACCTCATGTTTTTGGAAATGGTTTCATACACAAGGTATTTTTCTTGCCAGTTTGCATGTGTTTTGCCTTTCTATGCCAGCAAGTTATTTGCCAAGAAGTGTAAAACTAACTTGTATTTTCACTCGAAAACATAGAAACATAGTGGGGCTTCCTTAATAGCTGGAAAGGATCCTAGTTAATCATATACATATATAATAGTTGGTGGTTCATATCCTCATAAGTGAAGTTGTAATTATACACACCAAATAGAAAACTTTTGTCCAATGAGTTTCCTTGACTGCATTTCTAAAGTTTCATAATCATTTGTAAATAAAGTCTTATAGATTGGGGTTTCTAAGTGATTAGCTTACAGAATGCTTTAAAGATAATATTTTTCTATGAAACACACTGAATCACAAGTAGAGACTTAAGCCAAATATTGAATTATAATTTTTAAAAAGATTTTATTTACTTATTTGTTTGTGAGAGAAACAGAGAGAGCGAACAGCAGACAGAGGGAGAAACAGGCTCCCCGCTGAGCAAGGAGACCAATATGGGACTTGATCCCATGACCCTGGGATCATGACCTGAGCCAAAGCAGATTCTTAACTGACTGAGCCACCCAGGCATTCCTTGAATTACAGTTTTTGATCAGAGATGGAGCTTGTGTGGTAGTCTTGCTCCATATATTGGGACCGAGAATAACAAATCCGTGAGACAGAATATTCCTGTGAGAGTAGCTTTTAACCTGTCAATCATTCAAACATTTCCACATGCCAAGGTTCAATTTAGAAAACATGCCCATACACATGTACAAAGCTATGACTATATGTGTCATGCTTACTTTTCCCAATACACACAGGTGTATTTATGGGAACTGTCATTTAGACTGATAAAGTGTGTGCAGAAGGGAAGAAAAGGTCATTCTTGAATAGAATATCAGAAGATGTCAGTAGTTTGAGAACTAATGACTTAAAGGCTTAGGGAGAAATGAAGAAAACAGAGTGGTATTCTTCATAATTTATTTGATGCTTACCAAATAGCATGTGCCCAATAAATCTTCTTCATCCCTAAATATGTGTGATGGTCCCCAGAAACTGTCCAAAGCTAAGGAGGTATGTACAAAGCAGAAAAAGCAAAGCATGAAGATTATGTGAAGATTATGAGGATAATAAAGAAGACTTTTAAAAGTAAAGAACTATGAAATAATTCATTCAGATTCACAGATCTCACTATCTTAGGCATCTAGAAATAAATAACCAAATATATTTCAGTCCATGAGTTTAAAAATTATTTAATTTAGAAAATATATGCTTGTCATTCTTTACCACATAAGTCATTAGGGAATAAGCATGTAGTGTTACCTCTGTAGGCATACAAATAGCAAAAAAAATTTTTAAATGCACATGTGTGCACGAATATATTAATTCAATTATAGCAATTTATGAAGTGGAATGCTATATAACTAATCAGTAACAGTATATCACTGAAAATAATTAAAAATGCATATATAATACTAGAGAAGGAAAGTATTAAAAGATTGAGGAAAAAAGAATGTAAAGACATGGTATAAAATTTACACAATTTTACAAATTGTGTAAAAATATTTATCTTGTGTTTTCATGCATTATATAAAATTTTAAGGATTTTAAAGTTATTTCTGAATGAAGAGATTACATTTTGTTTAAGTATTCTATGTTTTCCACATTGTAGATTTTGTATTATCTAATTTTAAAATTATTTATTATTAGTATAAAACCACAAAATATAATATTTTTAAACACAGAATTATTATATAACATGTAGACATAAATTTGGAAGATGTGTAATCTTTATAAAAGAGATGAAAGACTATCAGTGTAATTTATTATCTAAAACCAAGAGTTTGATTTTTACCTTTGAGAAGTGTTCAGAGTATCACAGTTTCCCTGCTCTGTTGATCTGAACACAGTTTTCCTTTCAGTCAGTGTCTCCATAGAGATTCACCTCTCTTTTTTTTAAATTTTTTTTTATTTCTTTTCAGCGTAACAGAATTCATAGTTTTACACCACACCCAGTGCTCCATGCAATGCGTGCCCTCCACAATACCCACCACCAGGCTCCCCCAACCTCCCACCCCCTGCCCCTTCAAAACCCTCAGGTTATTTTTCAGAGCCCATAGTCTCTCATGGTTCATCTCCCCCCCAATTTCCCTCCACTCCCTTCTCCTCTCCATCTCCCCATGTCCTCCATGTTATTTGTTATGCTCCTCAAATAAGTGAAACCATATGATAATTGACTCTCTCTGCTTGACTTATTTCACTCAGCATAATCTCTTCCAGTCCCGTCCATGTTGCTACAAAAGTCGGGTATTCATCCTTTCTGATGGAGGCATAATACTCCATAGTGTATATGGACCACATCTTCTTTATCCATT